>JASANE010002654.1:0-11895 GCA_030248225.1 Trileptium ribeirensis | reverse complement strand
CGCACGGAAAAGCCAGGGACAGTAGCGAGGGTTTTTTCGTTTATCTCGATTTCTGTTGCGATTTCGGTGCCCTAAGGCTTATCCAAGCATACCTGTCGAATGTAGTGTGCTTAATGTTTCATTGTATGGGTCATAAAATGCGTATCAGGACATGTCAAGGTACGGTGCAAAGCTTCCACAACGCGAAACTTTCACACAATTGAGGCGGAAACTTTGTGGCGACCCAACCTCGGGAAGACTTGTCCTGACACGCAGGAGTAGAAACATGGTGAATGCTTACCGTAGTATTAGGTGAATTTGTAACATCCGGGGGGGGAGAATCCAACCAAAATTGTAAGGGGAAACATCGTTTTTTGGGGCGGTTCAATTTTACTACGTTTGGAGTTTTTCCTACAATTACATACGGTAAAACGGGGGTCGAGTATCTTCAACGAAATTGCGCCTTCAAACGACTTCAAAATTGCGCGTCCGGGTCAACCTATCCGTCACCAAAAGTACTTAGGAACCCCCAACTGGGCACTTAAACACCTAATTTTCAAAGCCTTAAACCATCACCAAAACAACCAAAACTCCCTAATTTTTGGGGCTCTACACTTTTGCGGGGTCTAATACTAATCATTTCGTCGGAAACTGGGGCCACTCACACCCATGAGTCCGCTCAGGATCTGCCTAACCCGCTGGAAACACAGAATTACCTCACCTTGGGCACTTAAAAACGGTTCCAGATAGGCCACCTACAAGAACAACATTAAAACTTTTAATTTTATCAGCCAGGGCATGGACCTGATCCCGCCCCCGGC
This sequence comes from Trileptium ribeirensis, assembly GCA_030248225.1. Classification (NCBI taxonomy): domain Eukaryota; kingdom Metazoa; phylum Nematoda; class Enoplea; order Enoplida; family Thoracostomopsidae; genus Trileptium; species Trileptium ribeirensis. The sequence continues at coordinate 11,095 of JASANE010002654.1, read as the reverse complement.
CGCCTACTGTTCTCTGCTGTCCAACAATAATCAAAAACATGCCAAAATTCTTAAACCGAGCGCCTCGCGCGCTGACATATCTTTCCTTTCGCTAGCGCCTCGAGCCGACCAGCGTGAGGTTTCTGTTACCACGGCATACATTGGCATTCCTCGGTCACCACATATGTAAATATACCTCTGTTTACATATTAATTGCTGTCGGCGGCGTTTCTTTTATCGTCGCTCGCTTGATACGTAGACAACGTTGTATAGATTCTTATTGATGATGATGCCCCCACGCTGTGTTATTGATGTTTCTCGGTCACAATGTATAAAATGGCGGCTTCTTGTGTAAACAAGGCTGCTTAAGGGAGGTCGGCACGAACGGTTACCAGTTTTAGAATTTACCCGGCTCGCGATGTAGGGGCATAGTAAGGTAAGCTTTGGCAGGGGGTGGCTTTGATATTATAAAAGAAGATGGCGCGATGCAACATCGGAGCCAGCCGAGTTTTTTTTAAAACTTTGGATTGCGGTTGGCGCCGACGTATCTTGCTTTCCAGTCTGCTTGATAATTTTGTTTTGTATTCTTTTTTACTTTCAGGTTTCCAGGAAACCCTCTTGCCGGGCCGCAACGGTGAAAAGTCCCTCTTGGTCTTTTGGTTTTTAAATTTAAACTAGTAAGGGACGCCCTTGCGTACGCTGGACCGTCCAGTGGATGCATCGCGCGCCAGTAAGCGCTCGTGCGCAGGTTAAAATTCATGTTAACAAAATTGCTTTAAAATTAGTCCCGCCCTTAGACTCGACTGGTTCCTCCGCTCATCGGGCCGGGTTTTAGTTATTTAGGCTCAACGGATGGATAAAATTGCTACGAAGTGATGTGTTCGGGGCTTCGAGTATAACTAAAAAGAAGAGGGAAGGTGAAAGCACAGGGACATGGGATGTGGGAAACTTGTTGGAGACAATGTGTCGGAGAGAAAGAGAGCGTAGATTAACTTGGAGGCAACCGTGATTACCGTCGCAGTTTCGTAGTATCAAAATGCCAGTGGGACCGACCTAAATTACAAGTTTTGCCCTGAGAGAGTTTCACAACGATGTAATGGCCTAATTTTCTTTTAAAACGGGTACCCATCACGCCATGCTGCAACGGTAGGGAGCCCTGCGATCTTATAACACTAAGCTGAAGTCCTCTGCGGTCCAGGCGGCAAATTGGCACACTATGGTACCACCTACAGCCTTCTTTCCCATCTAAACACTTTTAGAGGAGTCATTGGCGAATGCATAATTCTTTTATTTACAGTTCTATTCAACGGAGGACCGCATGGTTTTCCCATGAGACGGTGATGCGCGGGTGGCTAAACGATTGATAGAGCGATCGCCAGCGATCTACGCGGAATGAATAGAACCGAAAGCAAGGACGTGGTCATTTGCGACCCAGGCCGAGACAACATTTCTAATTAGCTTACCAAAATGAGCCTCCGATGAAGCTTCCCGAAAATTTGAGCTCGTGGCCTTTTTTATGTCGTTTGTATTGTATAGGATACAACTTACATAGCTAGGACGACGATTTCCATGCCGTGCCGCAACGGTAGGGTCCTCGTTGGATTTTTTGAAGTAAGCTAACTTCAGTCGAGTGCACCCGGCTAACCCAAAAGCAGTGACGCCTTACCATCTTTCGGATGTTACTGTACCACTCCGGCTTCCATATCCGCTTCATCGAGTATTGCAGTTTTTGGTTCGGCAATCTTAAAATATCTCACGGTTCAAAACCTTTTTATGTAAATTTACGTGCTAAGGAGCGTAATAACTGACACGCGAGGACCGAAGCTGTGCAAATGACCACGGGCCTGAAGTAAATGTAGCATAGCTATTAGATGTTCAAAAACCTACAGAAGGGACGGAGATAAAGTCAGCCGCGACTGTAGAGGGTTGTGTCAGCTAAAATTTTGCGGGACACCCTCCTTAGTATTCAAACCGCCGCTTTCCGGAGACTCTGACGGAACACGCACCCCTAAAGTTCGATCGAAGTTTCGAGACGTGGGTCTTCACGCCGTGTCTCTACGGCAGCGTGGCTTCGTCGACACGTTACTTTTGCTACGATATTGAGAGAGGCAGGCAATTTCAAATCTTTACGCATTAGTGACTGTATAGTGTCAAACTTGGATCGAAATGCTTTAATTTTTTAAAGTCGTACGTAATCTTTCAGCAACTGGTACCGATAGGGCATCTTATGGTTGAATGCTGCCTGTTTATGTACTGCTAAAAGTAATTTTGTATCTTAGTTGTTTTTTTTGGTAAGGAAAGCGTATTTATCTAGCATATTTCGATGATTATATAATTATTCTGAAAGAATATCCATGCAATTTCAATGTTTGCAACTGTAATTTGTTTCATCTTTCTTGATATGTATACATTGCACGCACACATGGAAATAAGATGTCTCAAGTTTTATGAAAAAGAATAATACGACACTAAACTTTGTATGCGCTCAGCAATGATCCTCTTTTTCTTAATTCCAAAAAAATCGGTAATCGAGCATCTTTTGGCAATCCCATATCCATGTACAAACGGTTTAACAACATTTGCCTCTACGAGTTCAAAAGCGTAAGAATAATGTTGCTGAACATTTTAATGAAATTGTTAAGTTGTTGTCGAACATACTTTTACAGAATTTTAGTTCGAGACTTGTCATTCGGCAACTGTATAGCATCCGACCTCAAATTTTGTTAACCCTGCAGACTATGTAGCGCAACGCGTAGCGATTGTTGTTCGCGAATATGAATAAGTTATGCGATTGCGATATTTAATACAATTTAAATTAGAATAATACAGCACGTCAATGTTTTCGAACAGACGACCCTGTTTTGTTGTTCGAGAACATGACTGTACTATACGAGATTTAATTTTATTAACTTACAATAATATTAAACGAATTACAAATATAAATTACAATAATATTAATTGTTCGCGAACAGAAGAGGGTGCTTTGTTGTTCCCGAACATTACTTTGTGCGTTACTTACCAGGATGTAATTACCTTATCACATTCCTTTTAATATGCTTTATCAAAATAGTTGCCCTTATGTTCACGAACAAACATTTGAGAGTTCTGACCTTACACGTACACACCTTTTATCCAATTTTGTTTTTGCAAAAAAATTGTGATTTTGTTACAAACTGTGTTTGCTATCGCGATGACGAATGTTATTGTTCGCGAACTAATTTCTGCTAGGATATAGCAGAGGTTAACTAACATATCCACTACCATCTTTACGACCGACCAAATGTGTTTTAGAATGTGAAATTGACTAGGTCGATGTATTTTAAGAACGTTAACTAGTGCAAAGATACATTTTCGAAGAGTTGATGAACCATTCGGCTACGAATTTAAACAGATGAGTATTTAGTTCGACTACAAAATTCAATTTTGCAACACGAAATTCAAATTTGGCTGAATATCGATCGTGAAAAATCGATGGCAAAACCTCAGTTTGTTTCATAACAACGGATTGCGGCCCCCGATCCCTTTTGGCAAAACAGGATAATGGCTGGGCGTATTTTAAGTTTACTGGAGCATAAAGGCTGCCATCGTTTGCTGTTTTCTTCACAGCTTCGGTTTAAAGTTGTTTTTAATTAAACATAACGATATATTGAAATACAAAAACAGACTGACATAATAACAGTTCAATATGTAGAATTAGGTAGGAAAATGTTTATAGATATATTTATATAGTTTATGAAACTATTGAAATAATATTTTAAGCATGTTGTCAGCTTCGGACTTTTTGGCCCAGGCCGGTTATGTTCACATTCCATTCGGGTCAAGCCGGGCTTTGGGCTTGCTCTTGAAGATTTCGGGCCGTGCCAGACCGATGTCGATTCCATTTCAGGCCGGACCTGATTGGACCTAAAACTTTAGGCCCGGTTTCATGTCTAGTGGAAACACGCATAAGAACAATGGTTTGAGAACTATAGTTTAAGAATGATAACAATAACTAATCCTTTTATAGGCGAATTAATTTTAGTATCGCGGAACCTTTCGTAGACCAAGCCGGCGCCAGGGGTCGAGCCCGATGTGTACGGATGAAAAATGCGTACGCAAACCACTGGGGTATCTGGAAGCTGTTGCTCGGTACTTAAGGAACCTCACAATGCGAGATAACAACAACACACGTGGAAACGCTCAGCATACGACAGAGCCAGTAAACAGAGCGAATCACAATGTGCGCTAGGTGCATTTGTATCTAGTGGTCATGAAACGACAAAATATATAGGTTTCGAATATAGTTGCAGTGAAAAGATGTACTTCTTATCAGAAAGCCAGAATAATTTTAATTCGATATATGATCTGTCAATCCTATAGCAATTATCTTAACCCTCTAAATGTTATGAGCGTAACAATTTTCCTTGATGACAAAAAAACTTTAAAAAATTAGACAGGGGTACCGCGAAATGGACCTCGTATGAATAGAACCTATATGGTAAGTCGATTAATATCGTATCTATATAATTAACGAATCTTCAAAGTAGGACAGCCTAGCTAAAAGCACCCCAAATCCAAGCTACCTCGCAACGATGTCCTAAATGCCGTTTAGTTTTATGTTGTTAGTGAGAATTTGAATAAACAGTCCCACATTTGAAAGTTTATATAAATAAAAATGATATTAATTTAATACATTTCAGTCTTGAAACATAGCAACCGTGTTAAGATTTCCTGCTAAATCTGTAAAGGTCTTCTGATTTTACGTGCACCAAATTCAAACAAAAATACAAATACGTAGAGCAGCAGCTTCTGTCTAAAAAGACAGAGTAATACGAAAAATCTTTTCATACTCAGACAATACAAAATTCGCGAAAATATATGAAAACCTCATGTATGCACTGAAATATGACACAATATAATGTCGTTGATATAAAACACAGTGATACCGAAGACTTTAATACTCTCATCATCCAAAATAGCACAAAATCTGGCTTTTTTCACATCACTAAGATTTTTTAGTTTAGCGAAAAAAATAATTTTGTACCTTGACGCGTTTTTCGTAAATTTATCATTTTCTGCTGTGCCTAAAACTGCAAAGTGTTGATTAAAGGAAACAGAATTGAATATAAAATAGATCGCTGTTACAGTGAAACCCATTTAGAACGATTCAAAAAATTTACTATAAAGACCTTTTTTCTATTTCCACATTTACTTTAAATAATTTGGTCAAGACAGAAACCAAAGGAACGTTTTACTGTTGTACCGTATTCACTATAACCACATTCGCTATAATCACGCTCCTCCGCATTAGTAATGGATAATGATTAAGCGCTTCCAATGTATACTGAACATATCGTAGTGTAGCATTGACTTTACCATGCGACGGACGCGGAAGAATATCTTCTTAACCGTTCTGTATATTAGCGTGTAGTTTTTAATGAAGCGTTGTCGCCTGTACGAAGCGAGAAACCAAAACAAGTGACTTCAAGACCAGCGCGCAGATCAGTATAGTATGTCCGATCTGTTCTTTGAATCACCAAGGATTCTTGTAAAGCGAGCGAATATTAACAATGTCAAGTACAAACGTGCAGTACACTATGTTCCGAGTGAACGCATAATTTGCCATTGTATTATGTTCTTGTAGAAGAGCTGTTGGAATTGCAAACAATGCACTACTGCGTATCGTTTCCTTACCAATAACAGCTATCTGAACACTGCGTTATAGATTTCTGATCCTATCTTATTAAACAATCCTGTAAAAATACATTTGATGGCTTCCCCGTAATTACGTTATGTCTGCTGTTATTCCAGTTGGTGAAATACAAAATCACCACTAAAATTATTTTCTATGAAATTTAAAACACATGTTTTTTCATTTTTGCCCAGCTGAATCTTCTTTTAACATTAAAAGAATTATGCTTTGAAATTTCAAAGTTAATTCTTAATAATATTGTTTAAAAATAATTTTTGAAATTTCAAGGACCATTCATGGAAATTTTAAGGAGTATTCTTTGAATTTTAAAAGAATAGCCAGTTAAGCAAAGAAACGTCTATTAAACTTCACGGAAAGCATTTTGAGTGTAGGTATACATTTAAAAGCACACAAAATCTCGTCAACTGAAAAAGTAGAAATTTATATGTGAATTAATCTTGCGTTGTGAATTATATGTAATCTATTTATCTTGAGTAACGACCCTTTAACAGTTTAGTTCACAAATCCGGCTGTAAATTTAAAAAAAAAATTCGATAGTACGTTGAAACTCGCCTACATACTGCACGGATTAAGACATACCCGTAAACCTAAATACCAAGAACTTAACTCATATTTGTGGTCATCACCTCAGGCACGGGCATTTTGGCGCACTAATGTATTTGAAATACCTTGTGGCCACAGCAGCATAGAAGAGAATTTTCATAATTCTATGCTTTATCATATAGACTATAAACTTTAACTCCAGACGCAATGTCCACTGCCGACAAATAAGCAAGGCCATTGTTAGTTAATAGCTAAAACACAGTGCTTCAATGAGCAATAAAACTGATACTGATATAGCTTTTGTTCGAACAATAAAGTAGTTAAAAATGACTGCACATAATTTTTTTCAAATGTTAACAATAGAACAACTCCTAGCGAACATGTATTTTTGCGGCTTCCTAGGCAACAGCAGACACTTAGTAGATTTATGTCAGAATAACAATACTAGATTTATATCAAAGAGATACAATGTTTTTAACAACATAAGTAAAACATTGATCGCTCGACCCAACTAACAGTTTTCTAAGGATGCTTTCTTTATAGGTTCTAGGTTTTGTCACATACTGTGCTCTAAATAACTATCGATATAAATGTCACAAGAGCAGTAGTGAATCCAAAAGATAGGAGCCACTATCTTCTGGTTTGCTGTGTTTGTGATATCGACATTGTAAAAAATAAGTTGTGACGTATACTTTACGCAAGCTACGACTACCAAGGAATATAATTTTACTGAAATAACATGAAAGCCATACATCTTTATAATTTGCGAAGAAATATTATATCAGTAAAGCACTTATAATCGTCAAAGTAACGTTTTTACAATGTATCAAAACGATATGTATACTTGGAAAAGCGAAGAGATAAAATAATATTAACAGACGCGTTACACAGATAAAATGACACATGCTCTGGCACCGTAAATTTGGGAGTATATGAAAAATTTGATCGATTTCGGGTTTGTGGGTCGGACGTTATATCGTTAGAAAATGGCACCGCTTTGTGTGAAGGGTTCGGGTGAGGGGGTCGTCAAAATCTTGAATTAGGCTTAGACTTAGCATAACGACCGTATAATATATAAAGCTTAGGATTAGTATATAGGTAACGGGATAACCTGCATTAACTCACGCTCCTACGCGTTGCATTGACAATCTCACTATAAAAGAGCAGTCGTGCTAGAAAAAAAGTATATATGTAAAATATTGTAACATACTAGAGTTTATATTAAATTTAATGAACTATGTAAATTGACTTTTAACGAATTTAACCTACAATATTGTTTATATAGTATAAAATTATGCAAAATGCTTTAACCTAAATGCCACTCTCTTGTTGTTTTGTATTGTGCTTTACTTTGTTTGTTTTGATATTTCAGTTTTTAATCGCTTCAAAGATATTTAATGTGAGAAATTTTCCCCATAAAATACCATCACAGAATTAAGGACAGTTAGAACCTACGCAAACCATCCACTGATTAACACAATGAATTGTAGATTTTCTGGTGTATATACGTTCCATGTTGTCCAAAATTTAATCATGCATAGATATGTAGTAGCTTTATTATACTTTCAAAGACTTACAAAGCAGAATACTGTCATCTAAATATAGGGCGTGCTAAGCGGGCGGCAATTACGACACGGAATTTCCAAATTATTCTGAAAAATACATGATATGGAGGAATATAAGTGGATGAACTATTTTCCCAATTACCAGTGGACTTTTAGTGCGGTAAATTCATTACCGGTGGACTTTTAGTGCGTTAAATTCGAGGAAAATCCGCAATTTTTGTACTAAACCCACAGCTCTATGGACAAGAAGGATAACCAATTATATATAAATATATATAGATTGATATATGAATATATATAAATATTTTTTGCCGCAAAGATATAGTCCCCTAGTTGTGCCTTTAATACATTTAGTTACGATCAAGCTGTAGTTTGCGATATCGATGGTCGTAACGAATTTCTACAGTTTTATTGTAAACAGGGTCGTTCCGACCCTGTCACGAGCATTTCAGGACTTTCACACTCAAAATTGCATTGGGACGCGTTGGCACATGACCGTTCTGCATAAAAATGTCATTTGCGTTAATGTACCGTTTATATAAAAATGTCACTCATAGCCTTGAACCGTTTTTGTACAAAAGTACCGTTTGTATATCAATAAATCGTCTTTGTATGAAAGTATCGCTTGCATATCAAAGATCCGTTTTTGCATAAAAATATCGTTTGTATATCAATGATCCGTTTTTGTATAAAAATGTCGCTTGTATATCAATGAACTGATTTTGTATAAAAATATCGCTTGTATATCATTGAACTGATTTTGTATAAAGTATCGTTTGTATAGCAATGGTCCGTTTTTGTATAAAAGTATCGCGTGTATATCAATGAACCGATTTTGTATAAAAGTATTGCGTGTATATCAATGAACCGATTTTGTATAAAAGTATCGCTGGTATATTGATGAACCGTTTCTGCATAACAGTGTCGCTTGTACCGTTTTGTAATTAGGGACGAGTGTTACCATTTGATGAAATCATAAGGCGCTAACCTGCCTCAACCGATCTGTACGACTGCAGAAGGAGCTCCACGCCAGTAGAAACTGGAAATTAGCCTAAAACCCAACCAACAAACACTATACGTTATAGGGTTGACAGTTATGACCGTCCGGGAATAGGAGGCCCCTGGCTGCACGTTCAGAAACGGTTCATCCACAGACCAGCCATACTTTTACAAAAAATCGGTTCATTGATATACACGCAATACTTTTATACAAAATCGGTTCATTGATATACATGAATACTTTATACAAAACGGACCATTGCTATACAAACGATACTTTTATACAAAATCAGTTCAATGATATACAAGCGATATTTTTATACAAAATCAGTTCATTGATATACAAGCGATATTTTTATACAAAAACGGATCATTGATATACAAACGATATTTTTATGCAAAAACGGATCTTTGATATGCAAGCGATACTTTCATACAAAGACGATTTATTGATATACAGGCGTAAATTTTCAACAAAAACGGTTCAAGGCTATGAGTGACATTTTTATATAAACGGTACATTAACGCAAATGACATTTTTATGCAGAACGGTCATGTGCCAACGCGTCCCAATGCAATTTTGAGTGTGAAAGTCCTGAAATGCTCGTGACAGGGTCGGAACGACCCTGTACAATAAAACTGTAGAAATTCGTTACGACCATCGATATCGCAAACTACAGCTTGATCGTAACTAAATGTATTAAAGGCACAACTAGGGGACTATATCTTTGCGGCAAAAAATATTTATATATATTCATATATCAATCTATATATATTTATATATAATTGGTTATCCTTCTTTTCCATAGAGCTGTGGGTTTAGTACAAAAATTGCGGATTTTCCTCGAATTTAACGCACTAAAAGTCCACCGGTAATGAATTTACCGCATTAAAAGTCCACTGGTAATTGGTAAAATAGTTCATCCACTTATATTCCTCCATATCATGTATTTTTCAGAATAATTTGGAAATTCCGTGTCGTAATTGCCGCCCGCTTAGCACGCCCTATATTTAGATGACAGTATTCTATTCCTACATCTGGACGTTCTTAATATATAACGCGTGCTTTCACTTTAGTTATGTATGTGCAGCTTTAGGTGCATTCATTTTGGTTATTTAATTATTTATGTGTTGCTATTGCATCCCCTTTTTATTAAAGTCAACTGCAAGTGAATTCCTCCTGTTGAGTTATAGGACAGAAAGCTAACCTGTGACAGTAAGCCCCCCAAACTGTGGCAGTGAGGCTTTTAAAAACAGCAGAGCCAATTATCCGCTTATTATTGCAATACTCAACTTCAGCAAATATAGCCAAAGCATTTAATTAATCGATAAACAAATTATTCGCTGCTTGTTCAATGTTTGCGCTGGGTTTATTGTTATGCTTTGTTTAAAATGTTTGAATTGTAAAGTCGCACATAAATGAGTCACTCATTGCTAATAATTTTAACTACTCCAAATGGCCAGTATGGAGTGATACGCCCTCGAGTCGGAGCCCCCACTTGAGGTATAGTGCACTTGCCCTGGCATTGAGATAAAGTATGTATCATGTCGTGTTATCGATACTCTAATGATTGTTAACATTTGATGATCATTGTTTACATTTTAACATGTTGCAATTATATTTAATAAAACAATTTCGCCCTGGCTGAAAGTTCAGCGACGTTTGAGTTTCTACGCTTGCAATTGAGATTTTCATCTTCAAAGTAAGGCAAAGGAGCGCACCGGCCTACGTTGGAAGAAAAAATTGTGCCATCGATTGATTCAAACTAGGCCAGACGAATGGGAGATACATTGGAACAACTTTCAGTCAACTTTGTTAAACAATATTGTCATGAATTGGCTGACAGCTCATTGCTCCTAGCAAGGACTCCGGGAAGCCTTTGGTTTAAAAGCAATCTCGATATCCTCGCAGACCGCGCTAAGTCACAGAGACGTTATGCGATCGCAAGCGTCCTCGTGACAGGCAGACAATTCGAACCACTTGCATACCATTAATAATCACGTAATATAAAGCTTGCCGTGTTTGCTAATAGAACAGTGGCAAATGTGGTAATAATGTTTTCAACACCATCAATTATTGTGACTCATTCCTGTTCCGCATTAAATATGTTCGAATGGATCCGAGATGTGTGCCGCAAGTCACTTTCAACAAGTTAATAAGGGATTTCAGCAATCGCATAAAATAATGAGAATAACAAATATGTCCTTAGACATATATACAGGATTGTAGTCTGGTCGGTCGGAGTCCGGGTCGAGTCTGGTAGGGTTGAATTGTCGGATGAGGTCGGATTGAAGTATACAGCAATACGCAACGAGC
>JASANE010002652.1:0-48830 GCA_030248225.1 Trileptium ribeirensis | reverse complement strand
AAGTTCGAGTTATGTGACTAAAGTAAATAAGCTTAATTTGAAGCTAAGCCAAATGGAGGATCTATCTTGTACCTCCATCAAGCTTTGTTAGAATATTAATACAATATTTAGATCCCTCAATCCACACGTCGATTCAAACAAATAATTTGTTGCCGTATAGCAATGTATATTAGTAATATTAAAGTTATGTGCTTATTATTTCTGTGTTGTAAGTGGAGTCATAAGGCCTGAGCGCTAACTATTACGTGCGTTCATTGCAGGAAAGTTGCGTGTTGCTTACCCATTAGGATTCGCTTGACACAAAAGTTTTACAAAAGTTTTTACTATACTATGGTTTGTAGCATAAAATGTGGCCAATCATGCTGGTTCAAAATGTTTCACAACTTTTAATTAATTTTTAAGCTCAAAAATTTTCAAAATATTATATTTGTCTGTGATTTGCTCAAGTGATACGCTGCAAAAGTTTGAAGAGTGGTCAGCATTTGAATTATACAAAAGAGTAAAAAAAATTTGTAAAATACTGATCAAAATTTGACCACAATTTGGTCAAAATTTGAGCTCAAACTTCGATTTAAAATATAAAGCCTCAGAAATTCATTTTGCTTTAAATACATAAATGAAATTTAAAAAAACTATTTTTGTAGCAAGCTATGAAAAATTTATCCATTGCTCGGTACGATCAATTCATCGAACTATTTGGATACAATTGCAATCCCATACCGCCAATTATGATTCAACCTTTAATGTACGACTATTGCGCTGCGTACAACTCAGATGAAAACATCAATAAATCCTTGGTTTGGCGATTTCAGCATTCATTTATGTACAATTGCTTCGGAATTAACTTAGGCACTCAAACAGTCCCTGGTATGGCTGGGGGAAAGGCTATAATGGTGGGTATGCCTTATGATCCGATACGAAGCAGCTACGGTATGATATCCCCGTCGATCATGGTTGAATTGTTCCCTGGACGATATTCAATCGATATTAATCCTTTGTTGATTGAATTTGGAACACGCTTAGTATTTCACTGGAATATGAAAACCCTAAAGTGATACATTTGGTTGATTAACTTATTGATTTCAGATGTGATTGTAATATCAAACTTGTTTCAAAATAACCAAGAGTTCATGGTAGATCTTTGAACAAGAGTGTGACATTCATGCCACAGTATGTTGTGCGAAATGCGGTCTATTTTTACGCCATTTGCCGGGTAAAACTTTTAACTTTTGTTCTTTACCCTAACTTTCGTCCTGTCCCTCCTAAATTTTGTTACAACATGGAATTTTTTTTTTATTTTTTTAAAAAATAAACAAAACTCTGTTGGAAACATAGTAGGCGTTGGTGGCAGTACGATGGGAACCAAACAGGAGTCACTGCAGGACGACGCATAAAAATTAGTGCCACCGCCTCATCCCACAGTGTATATGCAAGGCTGCCCCCCTTTAATCAATTTTCCGCTTTGGAATTTTAATGCTATAAAGTTAATAAGTGAATAACGTACTTCACTGTGTTCACTATTTAAAGCACCGTTTTAGGTATACATTTTATCAAATACCCAGGGTTCACTGAAATTGATCATCACAACTATATAACCGTTTAAATATATCTAAAATAATGTAAATTTTGTTTTCTCCTCAATAAAAGTCTTTTCAAAACAATTATGGAAAGCGTCAATTGTGTTCCTTTTTGGAGTAATAAACGGTTATTTTAATTTTACCTTTTCAGATTTTACTGAATCTGTTTGATAATTACAGAGTGAATCTGCTGTATGGTATACATACGAGTTTTTGGGTTTTTTGTCAGATCATTCTCCGATCTTACGACATGATGACTATGCACAAATAACGATTTGTGTTTTATGTAAGCGCGGTTTGGAATTAGATACAGAACTCTGTGTTACAGAAGTTTCAATACTGGTACAATTCTTTAACGCCGTCATAAATTGCGAACATGATGCTTACCAATAAACATTGTCATAAAATCAGGATAAACTTGAAAACGGAGAACATGTATTGATTGCGTTGGCGCACATCACAACTCGCTGTTCGACTGCGCTAAACTGAGAATTTCCAAGGCAGAATCGTGACTGGAAATTTCTGCATCAATTAAGTTCGTGATTTTTTTTACAAAAAAGGCAATCATAGCGTACACGCCGAAATTTTAATCTCGAGACGCAAGACGACTCCACTCAAAACTTCATTACAGTTTATTTGTTTGGCCGCAAAAAATCTATCTTTCAATTTGATATGTAGGTAAACTTGACACATATATTCATTGCTTGACAGTCCGCCCAACGGGAATTCGCGAATTATTCGCGATTTTCTCATTTCATGTAGTATCATCAACGAAATTACTATATTTCGTTACTTATATTAAATGATACGAATTTAGGAATAAAACTGATACCAGCTGATATTTATAGCAGTAAATATTTGGGTACTCTTAACGCCAATTATCTAAGTTTGTTGTTTAATGGAATTTGAGATGTAAAAAACTAGCATTCAAATAAATTGCCGAACGAATTTCAGCAGGTACAGCGACATTTGAAGCGGCTGAATTTTCCCAAAAACCAAGAACTATGTGAAGATCGCCATTGGTTCGGTTCAAGGTGTGAAACCGAAGTAGTAGCCGAGAAAACTTGGGCTATATGTGGGTGTGAAAGGTTAGGCTTAAGACCGCCGGAAAACTTGTCATCAGCGGACGCACAATACTGTACTCCATTCTATTTGACTTGGTGCAATCGCAATCTTATGACGGCGAAAAATTATACCAGTATCGTTTCTGAACGCAGAGTTGAAGACTGCAAACCGGCTTGCGAAACGCGAACATTCAAAGTCAGCATGTCGACTGGAACGATCGGGCACACGATGGGATTGTCTCGGAATTATACTACTGTGAGTAAACTCTGAATGTTTGCAAGCTTTCCAAGCTCAACGCTGATTGTTTTGTAGACTTTTTTGGAAAATTCACACTTTTTAGAGTTTGGTTTTGGGTGATTGAGAAGTTTTAGCTGTGCCTTTGTGCAATGTCAATTTTTTGCATTTAAACAAACTCCATTAATATGCGTTCTTGTGACACATGTCACATGCTAGATGTCTACTTTTTGTCGAGTACACCGATTTGAAAAACCACATTTTGTAAAAATTATGACATATCTGAAAGTAATATCACAGTACAGTTTTCATCTAATCAAAGCGTGTCCTCAATATAACATAATTATATTGTGCAAAATTTATCATTATCCGAAATACTGCTGAATAAAGCTCGGTATGACTTTGTTTGTCACAAAAATATCAGCTGTGTTAACAATATATCACTTACATACGCACAACGAGCTAAAGTGAAATAATTGGATGTTTCGCGGATACCATCAAATTTTTGGCGTACAATGTGGCTGTGCTTCAAACCTTGGTCAAAGTAACCTTGAGAGGCAATATGTTATAACGTTAAAAACGGATAGCTTTAGCCTGAGAAGCCCGATTTATTATTAAACAACAAGTTTAAGGATCATATAAAAACCTGAGGTTTTTAGGCTAAGGCTGTGTCTTATTCTCAGTATATCGAGATCGGCATCGAGAGCGCATTTCATTAATACTCAAAAATGTTTTTCTTTGACTACAAAATTCGTCATGACCTAATCAATACCGATCTGGCTAGTCTCAAACTTGGACGGAACTGTAAATGTAAACAAAAAACCAAACTGCTATAACTAGCTGGTATCAGTTTTATTCCTAAATTCGTATCATTTAATATAAGTAACGAAATATAGTAATTTCGTTGATGATACTACATGAAATGAGAAAATCGCGAATAATTCGCGAATTCCCGTTGGGCGGACTGTCAAGCAATGAATATATGTGTCAAGTTTACCTACATATCAAATTGAAAGATAGATTTTTTGCGGCCAAACAAATAAACTGTAATGAAGTTTTGAGTGGAGTCGTCTTGCGTCTCGAGATTAAAATTTCGGCGTGTACGCTATGATTGCCTTTTTTGTAAAAAAAATCACGAACTTAATTGATGCAGAAATTTCCAGTCACGATTCTGCCTTGGAAATTCTCAGTTTAGCGCAGTCGAACAGCGAGTTGTGATGTGTGCCAACGCAATTTATATACATTTTCTTCGTTTTCAAGTTTATCCTGATTGATCAATGGACATGTTTAATTGGGGAAACCACCATGTTGGCTGTTTATGATGGCGTTAAAGCAATCTGTAAGTCTTGAAACTGCGGTAACACCGTGTTCCTGTATCGTAAATCGTAACCGCGCACATAAAGACAAATCGTTATTTGTGCTTGGTCATCGGTCGTAAGATCGGAGACTGACCTGACAAAAAACCCAAAAACTCGTATGTATACCATACAGCAGATTCACGCTTAAAATCAAACAGATTCAAAAAAATCGGAAAAAGGTAAAATTAAAATAACCGTTTATTACTGCAAAAAGGAACACGAATTGAGGCTTTCCATAATTGTTTTTGAAAAGGCTTTTTATTGGTAGAAAACAAAATTTTCATTATTATAGATATATTTAAACGGTTATATAGTTGTGATGATCAATTTCAGTGAACCTGGGTATTTGATAAAATGTATACCTAAAACGGTGTTTAAATAGTGAACACACGTGAAGTACGTTATTCACTTATTAACTTTAATAACGTTACATCAAGATTCCATAGCGGACCCTTGAATAAAAGGGGGGCAGCCTTGCATATACACTGTGGGATGAGGCGGTGGCACTAACAGTTTACTGTCGTCCTGCAGTGACTCCTGTTTGGTTCCCAACATTCGTACTGCCACCCAACGCCACCTATGTTTCCAACAGAGTTTTGTTTATTTTTTAAAAAAATAAAAAAAAAATTCCATGTTGTAACAAAATTTAGGAGGGACAGGACGAAAGTTAGGGTAAAGAACAAAAGTTAAAAGTTTTACCCGGCAAATGGCGTAAAAATAGACCGCATTTCGCACAACATACTGTGGCATGAATGTCACACTCTTCTTCAAAGATCTACCATGAACTCTTGGTTATTTATAATCGATATTTCAATCACATCTTAAATCAATAAGTTAATCAACCAAATGTATCACTTTAGGGATAAACTTACATATTCCAGTGAAATATGGACACGTGTTCCAAATTCAATCAACAAAGGATTAATATCGATTGAATATCGTCCAGGGAACAATTCAACCATGATCGACGGGGATATCATACCGTAGCTGCTTCGTATCGGATCATAAGGCATACCCACCATTATAGCCTTTCCCCCAGCCATACCAGGGACTGTTTGAGTGCCTAAGTTAATTCCGAAGCAATTGTACATAAATGAATGCTGAAATCGCCAAACCAAGGATTTATTGATGTTTTCATCTGAGTTGTACGCAGCGCAATAGTCGTACATTAAAGGTTGAATCATAATTGGCGGTATGGGATTGCAATTGTATCCAAATAGTTCGATGAATTGATCGTACCGAGCAATGGATAAATTTTTCATAGCTTGCTACAAAAATAGTTTTTTTAAATTTCATTTATGTATTTAAAGCAAAATGAATTTCTGAGGCTTTATATTTTAAATCGAAGTTTGAGCTCAAATTTTGACCAAATTGTGGTCAAATTTTGATCAGTATTTTACAAATTTTTTTTACTCTTTTGTATAATTCAAATGCTGACCACTCTTCAAACTTTTGCAGCGTATAGCTGAGCAAATCACGACAAATATTAATATTTTGAAAATTTTTGAGCTTAAAAATTAATTAAAAGTTGTGAAACATTTTGAACCAGCATGATTGGCCACATTTTATGCTACAAACCATAGTATAGTAAAAACTTTTGTAAAACTTTTGTGTCAAGCGAATCCTAATGGGTAAGCAACACGCAACTTTCCTGCAATGAACGCACGTAATAGTTAGCGCTCAGGCCTTATGACTCCACTTACAACACAGAAATAATAAGCACATAACTTTAATATTACTAATATACATTGCTATACGGCAACAAATTATTTGTTTGAATCGACGCGGTGGATCTAGGGATCTAAATATTGTATTAATATTCTAACAAAACTGTATGAGGTACAAGATAGATCCTCCGATTCGGCTTAAGCTTCAAATTAAGCTTAGTTGACTTTAGTCACATAACTCGAACTTATTCAGAGCACCAAAGTGCCGCTCAAGCAATAAAACTTTTGGAGCACAACAGTGCCGTCAAGAACTCACTGAATATGTGGCGCACCTCAAAGATCCAATGAAAATCAGAGTACCCCTTTGCTTCCAATAACTTAACAAATCACCCTTGTTCTCTAACTAAAAATATCTGTAGCACGCGTGCGCTCTCAAATTTCCGTGTGCTCTCAATGAATCTCGAAATTTATTAAAATCAGAATGAGCGCTAAGCCTTAGCTTTAACCAGTTACTACTGCCTATCTAGAACAGTGTTAGATAACAAGGCACCGTACAGCTGTTAAGCTAAAAATAAAATTCGAAATAGCAGACATTTACTTTGAGTTTGGCTTCGATGTGGCAGTGAAGTGCCAATTTGAGTGTTTTTATTATCTTACCCATTAGAACTAGCTTCCATACGTTTTTATCAATACTTGATCAACTTTTGAGCACAAATTATGATTTCTAAATTTGCGCAAAAAGCTTGGGCGCGTGACACCACTTTAGCAACACAGAATGTAACTTCCAAGCGACGCAGACGCTGTCACATGCTATGCCTGTGAATACATGTGTTAAAGTAAATATATTTACAGCCGAAGGTAGCTAAAATCTCCATTTTGAGCACGAACATTAAAATGAAATAAACTTGTTTAGCCATATCCTGTTTATACTCATACATGGCAAAGCAATTGAAGAGTTTATAAAAATACTCTGCCGCGTCGAGTTAAAAAAATTATATAAACGAGCAACATCGGTTTTTAATTTTGTTGAAGATTAATATATTTTATGAAAATAATTAAATAACTAGTATTTCAAATACGGTGATAACATCGCCTATACTTGAGAACCCACTTGCTGATGTAGCTGACATTTCTTCTATACGAAAGCCATTAACAATCTTCATAGATCAGAGACATCCGCATTAATATTGTATGACCCTTCGGTGCCCAATAGTATTGAATAAACCTCAGTTTCTTACCAAACTTCGGTCAGACTTTGGCTTTACCCACTGTAACTTGGGTTTATTTTAACAGATCATGGTCAAATTTAACGTTCAGTTAGTTCTTCGTATACCATATATTGACACCAATCCCGTGATTCGCGTTGCTGAGAAACAAGCTTATCAAAACTTGTTTCGGTGCAAAATCAACCGATTTTCTGTTGTTTCGTCTAGTGGTTGATTTTTTTGTAGATCTATTAGAATTTTTTACAAGAAATATCTACTGTGGCACATGGCACGGAATATCAATGCTTTTAACACAGCTGTTTCTATAATGATGATATGAATTGTCAGAAACCAATTAGGGCGAAATCGGCTAAATATTGTGCCTAATCTTCTGCAACGTGCGTCAACTTTGGAGCAAATTTTCACATGGGGCTATCACCGTATGTGTCACACCTACTGTATTGTTACTGAAATATCAAATCATCTGTTTCAGGCAAACAACTCAACAAACCTCTTCACCATCCGCAGGCAAGATATTATTCGGCCGATGTAGCTCAAGTTTTTATAAGGTCTCTGCAGCGCACGCAATTTGTATTAGTTCAATGGTGATTAATGCCTGTAAACTTGGTATGTATCAGCGATACTCATATTTTAGGTCAGCAAAGTTTAAAATTTTGATAATATAGCATTCTTAAACTATCAGTAAAATATAAATAATTCTAGTGGCAGTTTTGAATTAACTAGCAGATTAAACCTAGCAAACGTCTTTAATAATTGTTCATTTTCTTGAAATCGATTAATTTATGTTAAAAATATGTGTACAAAAAAGTGATCATTTTGATCACCCAGCGGAGGATTTGCCGACTCTTGATACGGTTTAAACATCGATTACACCACACGTAATAATCTGTTAAGTTTCCGAATGGAATTTATACTACCCAATCTGTAGTAACACGCATGTCAGCTTCATTCGAGAATATTGAATACACAGCTCCGGAAAATATGCTCAAAACAGCCCTTAAGGATGACGACAAGCAACAACAGTAGAAAGAAAATTTACCAGCCAACGTAAACTTATATTTATGTTCAACTTAGGTACCGTGCAACAACAAAGTCAGATCGTCAACATTTTGACATTACCTAGGTAAAGATCGTTCATAAGACCCTCGTTAACGTTACAGCACCTACAAAAATCGCACCCCCTCTCTTCTACATACCGTCTAGTTGACATTGTCTATGAAATAGTCATAAGTTCTGGTACAACTTCACACCAAGCAATCCAGGGTGCTCGAATACTGGTTGGAACTAAGTGAAACCTGTCTCATTTACTTCGTTTTAGAAAACCATCAACGAGCCGACGTTAACCATGAAAGGGTACCAATTGTTTTTGAACCCGTTTATATATCGAACGTTGAACTCTCGCAATTAATGTTCAATCATGATGTTAAAGAGGTCACCCCCCGCCTAGCGCCGGGTAAACGGAAAGCGCCACCGAACAACAACGTTGGACGCGATGGAAAGTTAGTCGCTTCATGAAGAAACTGCTCCAACATTTGTCATTCCACTTCAATAATAATCTCTGATCTACGAGTAGGTAGGGTCACACCATAATGCACATCAATAATGGCATAACTCGAAAGACCCATTGACTTAGCAGTTGGAATCAAATCAGAGCATATTGCGGATGACACCCGGATTATATTACCACAGCGGATGTGACGAACATTTCGGAAAGTTGAATCGGATAGAACAAGTACTGCTAGTTTTAATGGATGAATAGAGTACTCGTTGGAGACAACAGAATTAGACCACATCATCGGAGAGGACTCCCGTTTCGAATTTTGTCATAAATATTATTGAGTACTTCTGTATCGATGTTAAATCCTGGCAGAATTTGATATTGTTGAGCTGTGGGCTTAGAGAGATCGCAAGACCAGACTAACTGGTTGTGCCCAGAGCACATGACGAAATATGGGGGCTCGTTGCACGATTCCAGTATATCGCGGAATGTAGCTCGGATTTCTCTGCAGGTTTTTGTTGATTTGATTAAGTAACATGTCCTCGTAAATTGAAACAGCTTTGATCTGCCAATCAGACGCCAATTTGTTCCATCCAGTTTGTCCAGTTACCAAGATTGCGATCAAGACTTGAATTGTTTACAATATCGACGTTCGAGATAATGTTGATTCGACTGAATAAGTGTGGTGTACCATCGGCATTGTTCGATGGACGCAGCAGACATGTCACCAATAAGAATGGAGCGGAAAACATGTAAACGGCGCAGGTGAATGAGCAATATCGATGAAGACTTCACGACTGTAAACGCCAAGATTACAACATTGGGAAAAGGAGACCAGGCCCAGCTGATCAGACTGTAGATAACACAAAATTACAAAGGTAAAAACTCCAATCTCCGCCAAAAGCTCCACTTTTGGCCACGTCACCAACCTGAGCCACGCCATGAGAGTCTATTTTCAGAAGATACCTTAATTTAATTAGATGCCTAATATGTTTACCAATATTCAACCTTACGGTCAAAGAGCGAACTTTTTGCGTCTCGACCGTAACGTAAACACACAATCCTACCCATTACCCAGTTCGTGCGAGGAAACCTGTGTTCAATTAGCGCTACAGAGTTTATCTGTGGAATGCACTGAGACGCAGTTCGTTGCTTATATGCCGAAGCTCGCTCGCGTAAACGTTCAAGTAGCGTTTTTTGTCGTATCGCAAAATTTTTTCAACACGGCAGGAATGCAAACACTTGTATGATGCCACTAAATTAGTTGACTGCGGGTTCTTATCGCATTCTCCGTAAGGATTAGGGAAATCAGAACGTCCGTATTTAGAAGGAAAGCTGATTGGTGCAAGGTATTGATCAATAGCGTTACCACCGAGATAGGTCAGTGGGCATGAGTTAACTATAGTGATTACTTCGTCCACTACAGTACGAAGCTCTGTATGAAACAGCAGTAAACACTTTTTTAATCATTGCTTGACATTTCCAACCAACTTTTCCTAAATTCCGCCCATCCATGTGCCAGATTCTACTGTAAATTGTCATCAGATTTCTCGATGAACACCAAATTTTTTGATCTTATTGCAATTTATAGTACTGAGCTACAACATTTACATGGCTTTTACCACAGCATGAAAGTTTGTTTCATTATCAGACAAAACACCGATGGAGACCTATAAAAGACAAACAAAGCAATAGCAGTTCCGCAGAAAGATCGTCGACAACTTCTGGAGGAACTGCACTTATGACCACAAACTGACACAACGGCATCTTTTGATGAATACCTTCAGAATTCTTCACATAAATTGGTCCAATAGGTATAATCTAGCCCGACGAGTTCAAACGGCAACGTTTGGCACACACGTTCTACCGGTGAATCGGGGAACGACGGTGCAGCGCATAGTCCTCTATATCGACACGAATGCACACCATGCATACGGTTCACTGCGCTTCGACCGCACGGAGACTAAACTCGGAGTCGTCGGCTAGCCAAGACCCGAGATACTCCAGCATGCATTAATGGCTTGCCACAATCCAAAACCATATGATCTGTGAATTCATAACTACTAGATCGATGGAACAACTTTGCGGAACTTTCGGGCACAGTTGACGAAGCGCAGAACATAAGCTGTGACACGAAGCAGCTTCGCCAAGGAAGAATATCTACACAAAACAAATTGATGATAATTTACACTCATAATGACAGCGGTGTGGTTTTCAACTCTTTCTGCAATTGACCTGCAGCTTGCCGGTAAAGTGCTGCTTAGGCACATTTTAGTGGCCGCGTGCCCGAGTGCTTAGAGCGCCTGCTTCATAATCGTGAAGTCAGGAGTTCGAATCCAGTGGTCGCGCTAATCTCCTTGGGCAGGGGACTCAGCCACAATTGCTTCGTAGTACCTATGCGTTAAACAAGTACCAGACTTTGGTCTAGGCGGATAAAATGATGGGTGGTGTAAAGGGCAATCATCATGGCCAGCCTACACACAATGCTTCGGCATAATAACCCGGATTGCCACATAGTGCCAATTGCATGTTTATCCGACTTTTCTAGGCACATTTTTCTTTGATGGACCTTTCTACTAGATATCAGCCGTCTATAACAAATCAGCAAGACAACCGCTAGCTAGAATATCATGACTCGTGACATACAGATAGTGTATGCTACCATGATTGCTTATTCTAATTCGAAGTAACCGCGTAAAGGCGACGCGGTCGCCTTTAATAGAGTGTACCTTCGAATCAGTCCACAAGCGTTTTGTAAATCCAGGCTTTGTACAACAAAGTTCTTAAGTTCGCCATGCACAACCGTAAATAGCTGTAAGAGCGGTCGCCTTTAAAATCGAGTGTACCTTCGAATCAGTCCACAAGTGTTTTGTAAATCCAGGCTTTGTACAACAAACTTCTTAAGTTGAACGCCATGCACCACCGTAAATAGCTGTAAGAGCGGAACAGTATGCTTTGTCTTAATTGGAGCCAAGGTGTTTTTTGACATGATAAAGTGGTAAAACCATCGCGAATTTTCAAGAGCACCAACATACGCCGCAGTTGCACACAAACGAGTTGATACGTCACAGAAAACGTACACATGAGCATCCCACCCTGTCGCGGCACCTGCAAACCAGGAAACTGAAGCAACTTCAATTGTTAAATTTTGACTAATCTTTGACTAGCGGGCTTGTGAAGCCTCAGGCAGGATTAACATTTCCACCAAAACTTTTAAATTCACAAATTTTGAATGTATATCTTTCCAGGGACAGTCACTGGTGCTTAAAATCCCAGGGGGTAACAAAGCTAAGAGACTTCTTTTACTGATCGTTATTTGACCACAGTGTGTTCGCTTGTTCTAGGGGTTTGCAGAACAACGATTTTGGTTAATCACTACATTCCCAATAGTGATGGACACATTTCCGATCCACGATCAAGCGGTGGCATGCTTGTTAGGACATCTTTACTCTCGCGAACCATTCCTGTAAATTCATTTTTGCTGACTCGAATATAGCATTCGACTCCCGATAATTCGAAATGACAGCTTCAACATTGTCTTCTCCCCTTATCATGATCGCTTAACATCTTCTTCGATACGTCGGAATTCTGTTATATCGAATGCGAAGCATCGTACACAACCTGAAGTTGTGTTGTCGTTTTGGAAGATGTTGCAGTTGTGCGGCATGTAGTACACTATACCACAAAGCGCAGCTTCACTAGCTATTTCTTCAGTTGCACCCTTCTCTAGTTTGTTTGATCATAAGGTCTCAGTAGCGCTCACAAAAACCGTTTCTTGACCGATCATAGACGACCATAAGCGATTCCAATATTGCCTGGGAGATTGAGATTTTACGTGCGTGACTGGCACAGGTCTTCCGAGCGTCTTACTAGTCTTGTGGTATGTTTCTGCAAAGTCCCATCGTCAGTTGACAGCTGATTTGGATGTTCTTTCATGTCAACTTCTTCCAACAACAAGTAGTTTTAAATGCAGATTGTTGATTCTGAAGCGTTTGGTAGCCTAGATTCGAATAGCAAGACTGCCACTGTTTCGCACCCGCCTGTATTGGAACTACATTAACCTGCGGCAACTCTAAAAATGGCAGTCGACTGTAGCCCTTCCTTACTGACTAAAATAGTAATCGCGGCTGATCAAAATGTCAATTGCAACAAATTCAGCTTCTATTATTGGCTCTGCAATAGGTCATTTCTTGATGCTGTACAGTTTTGACGAATTAATTGGAATCTTCTGAATTGGACTGATGATAGAAGCTGCTACACTATCACTAATTTTCTGCTTTGTAACCGTTGCCGCAAATCACGTCAAATTCCACCAGCTTATATTTTCCAGTCTAACGCTGACCTGATTCAAACCTTCACACAAAAACACCTTTTCTCTTAGACATGAGACCCAACTCTATGTATTTCTGTTGTGTTACAAATGTTCTGCAGCCGCAAATATGAAACAATAGTGCAACATTTGCCTGCACATCGGTTACTGGATCCACGACTGTAGTAACCGTTTGAATCACATTTTGCTTCGGCGCATTGCTAACCGCAACAGCACATTGTTCGATTTGTGGTTCTTCTGCATTGTGCTAGAGATGTGTACAGTCCGCTTTATGGGCGAACGGTTTCTGCAACTCTTTGTTGCCGAATTTAAGAAAGTATAAACTCCTGATTTCTTTTCAGTAAACACACGGTATAAATCGCCTACACAGTTTGGCCTGGTAACCTTGTTTCAAGATTCCATGATTGACACGATTTCAAATCAGGACATTTGCTACTGCTGTCCGAATATTGTGGAACAACTTCAAGTTGATCATGTTACTGGCACTGGATACCAGATCCAGCCGAACTAGCAACTGGTGCCGACCGAGATCTAGGTTTGGAACTGTTGAAACAGTAGTGACTACACTGTCATCCTTCATCGGACGATAGTCTGAATTCGAGGTACCAGCGTTATCACTAAAGGGTCGCACACCGGGGTCGCTAGCCTTAATCTCATCATTCAATCATTTTCGATATTTGGTCAGTGTCCATGTTTGTGAACCGTTTTTGCTATGTAGCTTAATTTTGACATATTTTGGAAATTTTGATAGCATTATTGCTGTAAAAGTTTAGGTCACTGGTTCGAATCCGGTCCGAAGTACCATGTGGCGACCGAGATGTCACCTTCACTCGAGAATATTGAATACACAGTTTAGCGCCGGAAAATATACACAAAACAAACTTCAAACGATGACGACAAGCAACAACAACAATAAAAAGAAAATTAACAACAAAGCTAGCCTTATTATAGGGACACTGCAGTGTTCCGATCATATGTTTTATGCCAATATTTATATTCAAATTACGTACGGTTCAACAACAAAGTCAGATCGTCAAGATTCTGACACAATGTGTGAAAGTGAGCCGTATTAAACTGCCATTAGTCTCAATTACCACAGCTCTTGATAACTGGTTTACTACGTTTATTATAGTTATCTTAACCGAATCAATTAATCAAATTAGGAACATTTATATGTTACGTGTATATAGTATGATTTGTACATTTTAGTATAGTTTCCCTGGTTCAAAAATATTATCAGCAATCGTGATACCTGCTTTACTAAGTTTTTATACATATTTTGACAGAATTAAGTATGCTGATTGGAAAAGGTTGATAAATGGCGAAATTGTTCAAAGCATAACTTGCTCGAGTTAGCACTTTAGGATAGTGTCCGTCTTTATTCAGTAATGAAATTGCTCTTATTAGGTAAAAATGGCGCGAAAATGTGAACATCTCTGACGAACAAGTATCTAATCACAGACCTTGATTATTTCATCGTAATTGAGTAACGTCTCGTCATCATCGATGAGAATTGGATGGGGATTACTGAAACAAAATAAATGCTTATCGTGACAGTGCAGCGAAATCCCATTGTTTGAGAGCCATTTGTAAAGTAAGCCATAAACCAAGCGAGGAAATGCCCGTGTAAGGCCGTGTTCACATTGATTTCTATCTGATTCGATCCTTTTTAGTTTACATTGCATCCGGTCCAATGCGACATGACCAAACGGTATATAAGTGTATATATATATGTGTCACACTACAGCTTTCGATTCGGTCCAACAAAATGGTGCATGTTGATTCGAATGGGATGCCGTGTGCATAGCCCTTTATAAAATTTTGACTGCTTTTTTATCAAATCGATGTTACAGGTACTAGTGAAATATTTTGTAATGTACATGTTCATATTATAATGGCGCCGCCTAAGCTGCTTCCAGATACTATATTGTACTAGTTTAAGACAGAAAATACGTCATAAAACCTACTTCACGGTAACTAAAAATGTTTCTTATATAACTAAATTGTTTCTTATGTATAATACTAGATTAAGACAAAAATACGTCATAAAACCTAGTTCACAGTAACTAAGAATGTTTCTTGTACAATATTATACAGGCTTAAGACAGAAAATATGCCATAACACCTACTTCATATTAACTAACAATGTTTTATACAATATTATACTAGTTTAAGACAATGTCATAAAACCTACTTCATGTCAACCAAGAATGTTCTTTATACAATATTATTCTAGTTTAATGCAGAAAATACGTCATAAAACTTACTTCATATTAACTAAGAAAGTTTCTTATACAATATTACCACTTTAAGATAGAAAATATGTCATAAAACCTACTTCATGTTAACTAAGAATGTTATATATACAATAATATACTAGTTTAAGCCAACTTCATAAAACCTACTTCATGTCAACCAAGAATGTTCCTTAAGCAATATTGTTCTAGTTTTGTACAATACTAGACTAACACAAAAATACGTCATAAAACCTACTTCACGGTAGCTAAGAATGTTTCTTGTACAATATTATACAGGTTTAAGACAGAAAATAAGTCATAAAACCTACTCCATGTTAACTAAGAATGGTTTTATACAATATTATACTAGTTTATGACAACGTCATAAAACCTACTTCATGTGAACCAATAATGTTTTTTATACATTATTATACTAGTTTAAGACAACGTCATAAAGTCTACTTCATGTGAACTAAAGAATGTTTTTATACAATATTATACTAGTTTACGACAACGTCATAAAACCTACTTCATGTGAACTAAGAATGTTTTTTATACAATATTATACTAGTTTAAGACAACGTCATAAAACCTACTTCATGTGAACTAAGAATGTTTTTTATACAATATTATACTAGTTTAAGACAACGTCATGAAACCTACTTCATGTTAAGCAGGAATGTTTGGTCGGTGAATCCACTTTCGGACATTTGGGTCATATTTGTTCCAAAAATATGACATATGCCGATATTCGGCAACGGCGTCTCTTTTGGCTCAATGGTGAAAATCGATAGAGTAATTGTAGCCTTAGTATAATCCATGATTTCAATCACGATAAACGATATTGCAAAAATGAGAAATGCGAATAGTACAAAGAGCCAAAAGCATGCCCGCAAAGCTGTGTTGCTTCGGTATACATCTTTGATGCCATGAATAGACGTACTATCAGCAAAATTGGCGAAGAATTGACCTTTCTTAAACAAAATTCAACGAAAAATAACAATTAATGCTACAACAGATTTTCAGATAACTTGTGAAATAATTTTCGTGTTTTACCTAACACATTAGTGTAATATATTTACTGCGAAGTGGTATTTATAACAGCAGCGGGTGTATCATGACAGATCACAAAGATCGTTTCGTTTATGTCTAAGGTACAGTCTTGTTTTGGAAAAACGCTGCAATTTGTGCCCAGCGTTATCTTTCTTCGGCATTTGCAATTTTAAACGCTATCTAATCGACTATAAACCGACTTAAACGGCGTTTTCAGAGCTAAATTTTTGACGTATAAACAATTATATATTCGTACATGTCATCAGTTATAACCATCACGTCGTTTATAACATTTGCAATAAGCGATCAATCGTACGTAACTAATCCTGCAAATCCTTAGACAATTTTATCAATATATAGATATAGTGAGGAAATCATTTATAGCTGGATATTAAGACGCTTCACGGAATATATATAACGTCAGCTATAAACTGTCGATGGTTTGTAACAAGCATTATAGATGACTGAAGATTTGTAACACTAAATTCCGATTCCGTCTGCCCATTATTCTGTGAATTCTGCATTACCAGAAGGCCTCTTATTGCACAATACAGGTATTAAAACATATTGCCTATAGCATAAAATACCGATAAGGGGATTACCCTCCTAAAGTACATACCCCTTCAAGATGTATTCATCCAGCCCCTGAAGACTCCGGAACGTACTTTCTACCCTATCGAAGAGACCCATCATAAGCCAAGGGACTTTCGCCACTAATGGCATACATGGACATATGGGGAACAGGCGGATAGCTTCCTCTGAAGCTCTGATCTCCCTCGCGGTGTCGCCGATCCCCATGGCATACATGGTCATAGGGGAACAGGCGGATAGCTCCGTCTGAAGCTCTGATCTCCCTCGCAGTGTCGCCGATCCCCATGGGAGTTGGTCAGTTCTTTTCCCTTTACTTTCACGGTTCTCCTATCTCTGGCCCGCCCAATTATCATGGAAAATTTTGTAAAAATCATCAAAAATCGGGCAAAAGTGAGCAAAAATTGTGCTAAATTGGGAAAAGTGGAGGAAATGGGTAAAATAGTGGAAAAAATCGAAAACTTGAGTTCCAAAAAATTTAAAAATCTATTCTCCTGACGACCTCTCCCCCACCAACAGCCTGATCCACGTCCTGCCGACTAAGTCACTCCATTCTCCACCGGTTACACCCTCTATCCCACTGTGGGACTTCGAAGCTCACGTGTGTATGACCTATAGCCTATAGGATACCCTAGATCACTACGCACAATGTCTGCGTTTCAGATCATGTCTCTTTACTCAAATTTTTGGCAGTTTATATATTTTCTATAACATTTTGGTTACGTTTTACAATTCCATCTTGCATAAGGCATACCATTTAAACTTCTAACTCAGTTGAACCACCAACAAGCTATAATTTTATAAAATATCAATAATGCTAGCGCCAGTGATATTTAGAATTTTCAGCAGGCGAAGAAAACAATGAACAAAAAGTCATACCAACGGTTTTACTTACTTGTGATCGCACCATGGCAGAAACGCTCAGAGATTATAAATTTTTTATTATATATCAAATTTACTTATTGTATTTTAAAGTTTTTATATCAAATTTAGTTTATATAATATTTCAAATCAAATAATGCGCGACTAAACTTAAGGTGACCCCGACAACCATCCTATTTTGTATTTTTGGATAAAATTTGTTACGGAACGCTTTTTGATCAATTGAAAATCGGCGTAAATCTGTTCGCGAACACAGCGCTCGCGATTGAAATCGAACCATGTTGTGTTCGTGAAAATTAAAGTAAAATTTCACAAATTTTTGAGAACGAAAACTTGTCGATTTGATTGTGATGTCACTTTTGCATTAAATTTGTTCGCGAACACTGTAAAATCCAAATTAAAATGATAATGCATTAGTGAACGGAATTTGTGTAAACTGAAATAGCCGAAATTTTGTTCAAACACAAGGTCTAATTTCTGGGCCTAGAATTTGATTTTGCCAATTTTTGGTTAGCGAAAAATCGAATTAAATTAAGCCTGGTTTCCGTAGCAAGGGTTTGCGATTCGATATCTGTAATGACAGAATAGGATGGTTAGCAGGGTCACCTGAATTTTCCTCACGCATAATAATATATTAAATTCTTTATAATATATCGTGTTAAAATAATTGATATGGGTGGCTGATACGTTTAACGTTTCAGCGAAAATTTTTGAACACCAATATCTCATATATCTGTATAATTTTACTGCGCTGAAACAGCTGCTGCCTGTATAGCATACTATATATTGACAAGTCTGCAAGAATAATGATTTCATTAAATGACTCGACGATTAGGCAAATGTGTATGGTTTGAGCATTAAAATATTTTCGCGCTTTAAAATTTTCCGCTCAACATTGTGGAAAAATATTGTTTAATTGCGACAGTAAACTTAACCCACGCCTATAATCCACCCTATTTCGCTGTTTCGGTTAAAAACTGTTACCGAACGTTTTTTGGTGAGTCACAATTCGGCTCATAACAGTTCCCTGCACACAGCTCTGCGATTACAATCCAGCGAATTTGTATTCGCGAAAATTCAACGAAAATTACCGAGTTTGGCGAATGAAAATTTACCATATTCAGATTAGCTGAATCTGAACACTATAAGGTAAACCACAAGATATATTATTGTGTTAAATCTGTATTACGTTATATTTGTTCGCGAAAAGAGCCAAATACAAATGAAAAAGTTCGTAGGCAAAAGATAACCGTTGTCCGACAAATTGAAAATCGTCAAAATTCTGTTCAAGCTCACAGTGTAATTTTTGGTGCTTGCTTCTGCTTTTGCCAATTTTTTGTTAGCGAAAAATTGATGAAATTTCCGCAATTGTTCCGTGACAAGGGGTTGCGATGCGCTATCGACTATTGCAAAATAACATAGCGGTATATAGGCGCAGGTTAAGTTTATTGGAGCAAAAAATCGACCAAACTTTGAACTCATGATTTGCATATATTTTATGTTACGACATGATTTCAACATGTGAACACTATTCAAACTCTTGACGAACAAATCATTATCACAGAATTTTGAAAAATTTTTAAAAACCTAACTACATGCGGAAAAATACGCATTCTTATTTTGAATCATCAGATTTTCCAATATTTTTTATTATGTATACATATTACTTGGAAATTTTTATCAAATTTTGATCAAATTTAGATCCAAAAAATGAACTCTTGAATATTCTTACTAAATTTATGGTAAAATAATATTAAACGTTTACATTAAAGCTGGGGTCTCAAATATAAATGGATCATATGTCAAATCATAATGTTCTTAGTGAATCGCGGTGAATCAATATTCTAACTCCCACAAGTTGATATTACTCAAAACTACTTAAGATTTTGGCTTGCCTTCAATTGTATAAAACTAATATTTTTGAAAGTTGCAAACCATATAAAGGCTATTGTAATTCGTAGCCAGGTATCACTGTCCTCTTACTTTTTAAAAATATCACTAAGTAAAGTAATAGTTTTAAACGTAGTTGAAAATTCGACATTGCGGCGCGGCGGTTCACTATATATTAAGTCTTAGTAGTACATCGGTACAGAAGTTATTTCAAATGTTAATTGTTAATGCAGTATTCACAGAGAGTTGGGTGCATTAACTGCACACTATGGTAAAATTAAAAACACTGCTACAGAAACTGTATCTTTTGGAAAACAACTACAGGAGCTGTATCATTTTTAGCAAAACTGCTACAGAAACTATGTCACTTTTAGAAAAACTGCTACAGAAATTGTGTCACTTTTAGAAAAATTGCTACAGATCTATGTAACTTTCTGAAAAAATTGCTATCAAAACTGTGTCATATTACAAGTCAGAAACTGTGTGACTTTCGGAAAACAGCTACAGCAACTGCATGATTTTAGAAAAAGTGCTACAGAAACTGTATAACGCTTAGAAAAACTGTTGGAAAAAATTGTTTCACTTTTAGAATAACTGCTACAGATATGTGTATCTTTCCGAAAAACTACTACACAATCAATGTCACTTTAAAAAATTTCTAAGCAAAATGTGTCACTTTTAAGAAAAATTGGTACATAGATTCCGCCCATACATGGTCGCAGTATGATTAGGAGGTTACTCTTCTGAATCCCGTTGTGGAGGCCGAAGGTCGACTCTGACCTACCCGCAATCTGTTGTTGAATCATTTCTAGAATCATTTCTGTCGTTGAAACAATTCTAGACAGAATCAGTTCTACTAAAAACGACGCCACTTTAAACAAAATTGAGTAGAATTTGTTGTTTTGTATAAAATTAATTCTGTGAAAGTTTATTTAAGGTAATTGCACTTGTTAAAATGTCGAATAACTTCTAGCAGAATAAGTTCCAGAAAGTTTTATTTAAGACAATTTGACCTGATTTTACTTAAATTATTTTAATACATTCGAGTCTAGCAAAATGAGTAGTAAAATATAATCTATTATAAGCAGAATCAATTGTATAGTCTTTTTTACCATCTTCGTACACACATCTTACAGTAGTTGCTACGTAACCGACGACTAGCTTGTTATATTTAAGAACCATATATAATGAATAGTTCATAAGTTGTTTCTGTGTAAAATAGAACAGCTTATTACATTTAATTATAATGCAAATCCTAGAAAACTTTATTTAAATTCCAATGGTTAAAATATATTTTACATCCAATTGTGCTCTTTCAAGAGGTGCCGATGGAAGGACATATATAGAGTGTACTTCACTATTCTATCAATGTCACACTATTATATGTATTTAGAAAAAGGGCAAGATTGTCGAGTAAGTTTGTGGGGTCATAGTTACTCGTACTATTTTCTGCTAGAAATGAGAAAGAGACGAATTTTCAGGATTTTCGGAGACAGACCTTAGGCTATAGATCGGCTCGACTCTTGAGTCTTCAGGATATATGTCCGGCTTGGCTCGGCTCTGCCGATGAGAGTCAGATTTCACTCGGCTTTTAGGCTCCTAATAGTAATCATTTGGAATTTAGTAACAGTAGAGAGATCATAATGTAATACAGAAACCACCGAAGGAACTATACATAGTTTCTGTTTGAGCTTTTAAGATCAGAACCGAGGCTGTTCCTCCTGTTGCCAGCTGTTATAATTATGATTTTGTTTTGGAAAAGAGCTTTTAAAAGCCAACTGCAAATTTTCAAGATACATTCGAAGCCGAGCATAGCGGAACCGAGACGAGCCAAGAACCGAGATTCTCACCTCTATTCTCTACGCCCGGCTTCAATTTAGCAACTAAGTTAAGGCTTATATGTGCAAACACCAATCTCAGTGCGTTTAGAATTTCAAAAAAACTGCTCATATTTTGTATCAGCAAACTTTGTAGCATCAAGGATACTTTTATCTAAATTTAATAATAAAATTTGAAAACAAATATAGCAATTTAACTTCTGCGCCCGTGTTTAACAGCAAACAGTATATATAATTGTGCAAATTTATTTTGCAAATGTCCAAGCTGAAGTTTGCGACGGAGACGGTCCACACAAATTCCCATTCATTTCCGCATTATAATCTTGTGGTAACTAGTATAATGGCAAATTATTACATGTCTAGGCATGAAGATTATGTTTCTGGCTTTGATTTATTGTTTTTCACAATTGTTTATCCTTTTTTCAATTATCATTATTAAAATTCAAAATTTTTTCGGTAGTTGGGAATGCACCAACCTAAACACTTCGTACATTATATGTAGCCAATAATTTTATAAATTAATGATTCCTGAAATCTACAAGAATCCGATTGTAGCATGGCGCAACTATAACGCTCTGAAAGATAAATTTGCATTGGAACTCGGGTGCAACTCAAAACAATGTCATTTTATGCGGCGTTTACGTTATAAAACGCCCGCCATGTGGAAGTTTTGTCCCTGTATGATCACGACCGTGCCATGGTGCATGGTAGTCATAAGGACCATACTATGCAGCACAGGTAATCGTGTCGCGGATACCGTGTAAATTACACCATGGTGTCTTCGACACCTTATATTTGAACAGTTGTTTAAAGAAAGGCGGGAAAATTAGCTAAGTGAAAATTCAAATTATTTAGGCTAATTGATTATATCTCGTAAACCATACCGTTTAAAGCTTTGCGTAGGAAGTGCATGGTCAGAGCGTATACTGTATAAACTCCCTGAAACGGAAAAACAAAAAGGCATCTTCCCAAAAGATTTTTATAACCGCTAGCTAGAAGTTTATGGTGTCCATGACACCATGCATATGTGCTGATGGTGTCAGAAACACCATGTATTATTGCTTAGAATATAGTGTAGGTGTTCTGTACACTATATCATTAACGGTGTTACGTAGGCTGTACGTGGATAAAACTTCCACGTAGCGGGCAACTTATAACGTAAACGCCGCATTATTCGACAAACCTTTACAAAGTTGTTAACCGTTATTAACAATTCGTAGTTAGCAACAAAGCATTTGATGCACAGATGAACCACAACAACTGACTTCGATTAAATCGCTTCTAGAAGGCCACAGAAGCTTCTGTTTTTTATAACCTTGATATTTCTGTTTCGGTTTATATATAATAATTGTATTTTTGAAATTACTACATATTATAGTTTTATTATTGTTATATTAATATTCTATGGCAACAAATTCCTTCATTAGTGATTAATTAACATTTATGGCCTGCCTAGTATTCCAATCATTCGTTGGAGCGAAAATATATATTATATATTGTTTCTGCACTATTTGATGCCTTTAGGAGATGCTATTTTTTGTGCATTTTGCTAGTTTACTGTATAATATGATTATTAGTATTACCACACTTTACTTCGACACAATTTGACAATCATCGTTGACGTCACATCATAAATATATCAGCGAACCATTGTATTGTGATCAAAAGCGATCAGAAGAACCGACTGACTATACATAAGCTGTTATTTTTATGGTATGGATAATTGTTTAATTAACGAAGCTGATAAAAACCAATTTGTCTACTTTTAAAATAAATAAAAATAACGAATAATAAAGTAAAAAATGTTACTCATCTCGAAAAGTATTTGGACTACGGAGTCTTTGTGTTGAATCGAGCAGCTGTATATCTTCTGCGAACGCGAACAGGGATGGCTCAGTCGGTAGATCCAAAGAAGGGAGCTAGTGGGTTCGAATCCCATCCTTACCCAACTTTTCAGCTGCTGCTTTAAACATTCTTTCGTCTTCAAGTTCCTATCCCTAGGCCCAAATGAAAAATCAACCTACAATTGTGGAGATCGGATATCGCTGCTGCATTGATTAACTTGGAATAAAAACGTCACTTCTAATTACATATCGGCTTCTCGTGTAAATTATTGATATGAAACAAATCAAATATTTTGGATATGTACGAAATATAAATGTGTAAAGGCTAGTGGTGGCCTTAATTGAAGGTGGGGTATATTGAATATAGCAACCTTATAGCTATGATATCGGGCACGGATAGCACAGCCCGTAGAGGGCAGATTGCTTACTTGATGATCCAAAGACCGGATGTCGTATCCTGCCTTTAGCCAAATTTTAGCCGATGCTTTGACATTCTTTCGCCGGTTAGCACATACGACTACGCTAAACGATAATAGTTTATATTATAACATGGAATCAAGTATTTGTTGAGGCCGATATTATGTAGCGTTTACGTTATAAAGCACCCCCATGTGACAGTTCTGTCCACCTTGAGTGTCTCCTTCAGCATCAATTATATGGTGTCTTGGACACCATGGTGTTTCTGATGGTATTTTCAGACAGTATACATAGGCAGTGTACTTTCGGTAATAGTATGGTGTAGACTACACCATAAATTTTATATGGTGCTAGCTACCCCATGCTGTTATTTACACGCAATATTTAATGGGTTTGTGTATGGTATTCTTGACACCGTCAGTAAAAAACAATAGGTTGATTAAGACACTATAGCTACGTTAATGGTGTCTTATACACCATCCTTTGCATTACATAGTGTGGGTATATACCGCAATCCACTGGATGGTGTGGTCTAGACCATAGGGGACAAAACTTTCACATGGGGGTCCTTTATAACGTAAACGCCGCCTTAATCAAAGCTTGAATAGAATTTTATACCGGAAAATGTGGAACGATGGTATAATACAAACACAATGGTAAATTTTTATGCTAACATTGATAATATTGTATTGCAGTTGAGTGAATGTGTGATATGTTATAATATGTGGCTTTTTGGTTATTTGCCGTTTATATGTTTTTATTGTAGTCCACGAAATCTTAAATCCGCTAAATTGAGCAACCATAAATTCACCTCTGATGTTCCTTCTGAATGACAAGCAGTTTGTCTTGGTACGTTGCTTTAATTCAACTGTTTAGATTTTGTTCACCGTCCCAAATCGATTGTAATGAATTTCGAGATGTCGTCATAGCATTAGAGCACTGAAGAGTGCAACGAATGTAGTGAGAGCAACAAAACTAATCTTTCTGAAAGCAGTGTGATCGGACGATATAAACAACAGAGTTGGCACTGCCGGCGAGGACACCCAGGATTACAATTAGCGCGCATTTTGCTGTACTTGTGTATCTAAAAAGTGATGACTTAAAATCATTCAAACAATCAAATTTAGAGACCACCAGGTGTAACAAATGTAGTGAGAGCATCAAAACCATTTTTTGGAAAGCACTGTGATCCGACCATAAACAATAGAATTGGCATTGCCGACGATAAAAACCTAGATTACAATTAGCGCGCATTTTGCTGTAGTTGTGTATCTAAAAAAAGTGATGACTTAAAATCATTCAAACCATCAAATTTAGAGATCTCCAGGTGTAACAAATGTAGTGAGAGCAACAAAACTAATCTTTCGGAAAGCAGTGTGATCGGACGATATAAACAACAGAATTGGCATTGCCGGCGAGGATACCTTGGATTACAATTAGGGCACATTTTGCTGTACTTGTGTATCTAAAAAAGTGATGACTTAAAATCATTCAAACAATCAAATTTAGAGACCACCAAGTGTAACAAATGTAGTGAGAGCATCAAAACCATTTTTTGGAAAGCACTGTGATCCGACCATAAACAATAGAATTGGCATTGTCGACGATGAAAACCTAGATTACAATTAGCGCGCATTTTGCTGTAGTTGTGTATCTAAAAAAAGTGATGACTTAAAATCATTCAAACCATCAAATTTAGAGATCTCCAGGTGTAACAAATGTAGTGAGAGCATCAAAACCATTTTTTGGAAAGCACTGTGATCCGACGATAAACAATATAATTGGCATTGCCGGCGATGAAAATCTAGATTACAATTAGCGTTCATTTTGTTGTAGTTGTATATCTAATAAAAGTGATGACTTACAATCATTTGGACCGTCACAGTGAATTAACCACATTGAAGCAATACGTTTGTACTTGGTTCTAAATTACGTATTGCTTGATGTATAGACTTTACTACGAAAAGTTTCTTTACAAATTACGGGGTAACATTTGCCTCTGAATATTGAAATTTTTGAATCATTACAATGTGGAAGAGATAACTTTTAATCTATGCTTGCTGTCAGTAAATTTATACCTCACTTCTCTACAACATATAGGTAGATATAAATCATTTACCATCACCCGAAGAAAAATACGGAAAATATTATAAGCATTGTTAAAATTTGGGACACCAAAAATATTTGTGGTTGCCATAAATATTATGCAATCCAAAAAAACTTAATTCTCTTTTCCATATGACCACAGCGATAATTTTGATTAAAAAATTGTGGTGTAATTGTAGCGGATGCACCACATTGTAACGTGGGCCAACTGTTTCTTTGCAATGTTCGACCGCGTTGCTCGCCTCTGCCGTCCACTGAGTCTTTTTGTTAGCTGCCGCTTAGCAGTAATTTTGGAGCATTTCAAATGAATTTGCGCATTTGCATAGAAGCATTGGCCAACGTTACAATGTTGGTGCATCCACTATCACTACACCACAAAAGCAAAGAATGACAAGATAAGGAAATCTATAAACACAGTTTAGTTTGAAGAACAAAGGTGAAACTCCAAAGTATACGGAATGATGATACTGAGTCGTTTAACGCTTTCATAGAAATTATTCACTTGTTATTTATGTAACTTAGCTTTTGGCATTAAACACATGAAAACAGCTGTAGACAACGCATTTTATGGTTATAGAAAAGTTGAAATTAGGTACCAGAGGCTGGTACTTTGTTATAAGGACTGAGGCTTTACGACATCGCGTTCTGACAATAGCTCGTTAATCTTTTTAGTTCATGTCCTAGCTAATAAACATGCCCAATGCTTTGATAAATTTATTTATTAGTAGCGCCTACTATGAAGCAGTCATCAGTAAGGTTAAATATTTTTCAGATTATAAGAACAGCGCAATGACTCGATACGAGTGTCTTTTGCTTATAAAAAGTAGACCAGCTCTTTGTAACGGTCAGATATATAAACAATTATTGAATTTGCTTTTGTAAACAAATAAGCTACGTGGTGTAGCCCACTGACTCCTGTTTAAGGTTAAAGGATACTCAATTTGGGTACTGTCTAACAACAGTTAATTTTCAACTTTAAGCTCAGCTTTTATTTCGTTTAATGGTTTGGTTTTCATTTACTCGCCAAATGGGTAGTATGTATTCCAATCAGGTTCTCTTCGAGATATTAATGCCCGTTTTATCTTTACTAACCCAAAACACCATGTAAAACACAAACTCATACAATAAAAAACAATATATACTTACTTACAGGATAAGCACACGATATACGATACACAAGCACACCGATTGAACAACTCGACTCTATGTGTGTAACTTGCACCACCGATTGACGGAAAATGAATTGCCTAAGCTTAGAGCGCGTGAGCTTAAATAAACTTTTATCCCGGACCAGAAACCTAGAAGAATCTCTAACCCGCGGTTTATACAGTTAAGACCGAGAAATGATTAAAATTATGAAATTGTCTCTCAAACTTCAATTTTAATTTCTGTGTTAGAGAATAAGTTTTTACGAAATTCGCGGAATCCCTAAGTCATAACAAGTTTCGTGAAAATATAGTAGAAACACACTTACATACCCGCTAATGTAAGTGCAATGGTTAGGCACCCAGGGCTTGCACTCAAATCCGAGAGGTACTTAAACCTATAGCCCTGGCATACAAATTTTAAAATTTTATATTGTTTTAAACTCTCTTAATTTTAATAATTCCAAGAATTAATAAAAATATTAAAGCCAGAAATTACCGAGGGGATGAGGACCGC
The DNA here is from genome assembly GCA_030248225.1 of Trileptium ribeirensis. NCBI lineage: Eukaryota > Metazoa > Nematoda > Enoplea > Enoplida > Thoracostomopsidae > Trileptium > Trileptium ribeirensis. Next base: position 21,358 of record JASANE010002652.1, on the reverse strand, counting down.
AACTCCTTAACGGGTGGGCCAAATGATGCCAAATTTGGTACGTATAATCTACAACGTGCCCTATGGCATTTGGTATCAAAACTTGCATATATCCCAAACCATCCACCCTGTCCACTTTGACACCATTTCTGTAGTTCTTAAAAATTCTATTGTAATGTGTTGGGAAAATTCCATCTCAAAAACTATTGCAATTATCCGGCAATACACTACGACCCACACGCAATGAACAAAACAAACAATTACACACACTTTCATCACATATGCAAAGTTACACGTTTTATACACAAACCACATGTCATAAACAAAACAACAATTACACCAGAATTATGCCGTCACGCAAAAGTATGTACGAAGTAAACACGTTACAGAACACACATTACAGAGATGACGCAAAACCTATCTTTTCCACTGGACTGGCTCCCACGGTGATTCAATACATTATAGCGATTTTTAGTTAGGGATAGAGCTACTTTTTTACAAAAGGAAGAAGATCCGAAATGTTTAAATTTGGAATAGTTGAGGTTATAGATCGTTACATTACCCCGTCACACAAAAATTTGTCCCCAAATTTTACGAAAAAAACAAAAATCTGGGTTCCGCGGAATACTGTAGTGTCGGACTAATTGCATAGTCTAGATACTCTCTACCGTTGTAAAAGTCGAGTTCTCAATTCTTTACACACACAGAATCATCCATCTTTAATATATAATCTTCATTCAATGTCCATTACATTCAGGTTCCGGGAACAGATGTATTTGACACCGATTCTGTCAATTTATTTTCGTTTAATTGTCTGTTGCATGTATAGATCTTTGTTTACTCGAGTTATTTTTTCAATAATTGCCATTTGTTGTCAGATTATAAGCGCCTCTCCATATAATCATGGTACTTTACACACCATATATAGTTCCATACATTATCGGACAGGCGCATCACATCATTTGAGGAATGAGACAAGTACTCATTGGTAGAAGGAATGACGGCAACTGACGGCCACCCGTTGTTCCAGGTTTTTCAGATGAACTAGTTGAACACAACAATACACATTCACATCACTCTATTACAAGATATGTGCATACTTACTAAAAAATAAATTTAGAAGATACTCGAAAAGACATTAATTTTATCAAATTATTCATACTAACACAGTAAGCAAGCATGTATCCAAAAGGTTTTTTTTAGGTTACATATGTTAGATAACATTCAGCAATAGTCCAATAAGTATTATATGTTTTCACACATCCCTATATATACTCAATATACTTTAAAATCTTTGGAAAAAAAGAAGAAAATGGAATTTTATTTTATTTTTAAGTAAGTTAAAAATAGAGGAAAAGCCTATAACCACTACTCTCATGCTTCATGTCAAATGTAGAGACGTGGCCTTTGATTTAATACGAACGTTTTGAACACTAAAATATGGTGAGCAAAAGAAAATTTCTTTATTATTCAAAGTGATAAATCCACCAATACGATGAGTTAAACTCGTATGATCTTTTGTTAAAAAATATTTTTATTTTGTGTTAGTATTTTCTTTTTCACGTTTTATTCGAATGGGAGTCGAACCATAAATCGTCTAAAAATATAAATAATAATATGTAACAAACAACATATATAAACACAGACATTATATATGCTGTTGTAACTATTAAAATCATGAACATACAGCGAGTTAATTTTACTAACCAAAATAAATCCAAAGCAGTCCACCAAGTTATATACCGGTTGCACAGAGGATCCACACTTATTTTGATTCGATTGTGAAATATATAAATAATTTTAAACGACCTCTCGACAAACATCAACTACCTAATTCTAGGACTTATTCAAACTACATTAAGTTAAGTGGGGACATTAATTACCAGTATGCTGCTGCGTGGTTCGATGGAAATTAATTCAATGCTCAATGGACACTTCCAAAGTTGAAGATAAGTCGAAGTTAAACCAGAATTTATAACGGGGTTATTTTCATTCTTTTTTTTTGCAAACAATACGTGTGCCGGCACGCCATCCAGTGACTCAATTATGTAAACAACACATTTACTTATACGCTATACCAAAATATATTTCATTTCTTTATCCAAAAATGCAAGAATCTAATATTTATTAATATAAGCAACCTAATTATTTACTGTCTGGAAAATGACTGACATAGCCACCTAGCAATTTTATTTCAGGATTTGTTTTCTCTAACCTTAGAATTCTAATAATAATCTTTTCTTTAAACTAAGAAAAGTCAAACAAAATAATTCAATTCCGCTGTAGGAATTCAATATAGCCTGCGGATAACATATCTGCCAGCTTTATCCGCCGGGGATGGGCCTTCTCGATGTTGTCGAACTGCCCCAGACCGTTGGAAACCAGCATTTCCCGATACTCCTTGATTGGTCCTAGCGTCATTACGACGACATAGCAGCTCCTAAGACTACAGTCTACAACTTTCAGCAAGACTTCTTGATTCACCAATCGTTGCAGTAAACTGAACGCATAAGGCCCATACTCCATCTTGCCGTGGGGGCGTAATATGTTACTCGATTGTACTCGGAAGCATTGAGGTGGTGTATTCACCAGTACGGGATGTGGTGGCATTTTGAACCTTTCACCCAGATCACATAGATTGCCTCTTCCTACGTACACTAGCCACACCTTGCATCGTTTTCTCGTCGGGCTAGCGATGACCTCTCCTCGTAGTGCCTGACCCCCATAACAATTACCACCCTTTTTGTGGCCAAATTTCTTGCTCCTTTAACGTAACGAGTTCATCGACCATAGGTAAGCATTTATAATATCCCTTAGACATTTTTCTTCGGCCAATGATACCCAAATATTTCGTGGGCTCCCTGCTGCCTCAACGGTCGCCCTATGTCTCGTATTGCAGCCAAGAGGTTGTCAGTCTGGATACGCCGGACGCGGTGCCCAGCACGGTCCTGGAGGTACGCCATGCCGATGTCGGACTATTTTCAACACATTCATTTGAAGCAACGAGCGCTAAAGTGTTTCCTTCGTCCATTTTTTTCTACAATAAAAGTTAAATATCATGGTTGAAATATTTTGAGAGAACAAGGAATGCTTCACCAAACTAAACAAGGATTCCGTGAGTTTACTTTCCAAATAATTTCGTTTATGAAAAATAATTTTAGGCTTAGCCGTAGAATAACTAAAATGAGTAACCCTGTGTTATTGGATATTTACATCTTGACATCGCTTTCCTAACGCATAATTCAAAACTTTTAGTTTTCTGTTGGTTTTCTGAGGCGTGGTTACTAGTACTACAGATCAGCTCATTCTCATTATATGTCATTACTACTGACATTTCATCCCCAGGATCCCATAATACAGCACGGGGACTTACATTTGAATTAAATTCAATTACGGTTGAATCATGCCGTCCACGCAAAAGTATGTATGAAGTAAACACGTTACAGAACACACACATTACCGAGATGACGCAAAACCTACCTTTTCCCACTGGACTGGTTCCCACGGTGATTCAACACGTAATCGCGGCTTTTAGTTAGGGATAGAGCTACTTTTTTACAAAAGGAAGAAGATCCGAAATTTTTAAATTGGAATCGTTGAGGTTATAGATCGTTGCACTGGGGTTGCGGTAGGCCGCGGACGACTCGAGGTTCTAAAATTAGTTATCAATTATTGTAAGAGAAAATACAAACGAAAACGAAACATTACAGATCAACAAGGGTATCAGACACAGAATTATTGCATAAACACTGTTTTTAGAGGGAAATCCACGCATGTATGAAAAATCGTGAGTACACGACAAACAATATTACAAGTCATTTGTAGCATAGGCAGACGTGCGTTCACATTCTATTAAGAGTCTTGTTTAACAAACTAATACTGCGTTGGAACTCGTCACCGCGGTGCGCAAAACTTTTAGCGTGCGCTTGCTTATGCACCAGCTGCTACTTAAACACTTAATCAATGCCGTTCAACCTCAGATAATAATACCAACATGTGAACCATCCACTCCGAGGTCTTAGGTCGGGTAGCCCCTGTTTGTGTGGTATGGACATCATTTTTTTGGGTGAAAGGGCGAAACCTATGCGAAAATTCAACTGCGACACTGTTGAGTAAATATTTAAGTTTAGAAAAATCAAACTACTTCATGCAAACATGTCCTGTATAGACAAAATATATGGCAAATTGAAACAAAATTACAGGTACAGGTTTATCCCGGCGTCATGGTTCCGCTGTGCAAGACTTCTGTCATTCGAACTTGACCCAAACTCTACCAATTATTCCCAAGTAATTGTAAATGGATCAACCTAAACTGAAAGGTGTTAGTCCAAATATAATCCATTAAGGCACCATTTGTGCATCATGAAAGGATTATTACGTTGATTACTACAGCTACACTGATTTATGCCATCCACACTATGAGAATCTGAGCCCGCTAAATTTATGCCTTGCTAGATTATATACGATAACTCAATAATCCGAAGAGTTGTGGGCCCCAAAAGCGGGATGTTGTTCAATTGCGTCGAAACAGAAGGGTAAGGAGGCAATTTATAGTATCTATTTGCCCATTCTGGAATCGCATAAAACAAGTAATGCAAATCTTGCCAATCCGTTCTTAAGTTATGGGAGTTTAAAAAGAAAAATTGCGTCTTGGTGCTGTATATCACAGCTAGGCATCAGGAAAATATATTTCGTGAACAAACTGAGCATATTTACTTAATAAAATAATGATAAGTGACATTTTGCTAATTTTTCAACCATTAATCATTTGTGGATGATGACCGGGCGCGGTAACAATCTTCGAAACATATTTACAAAACTATCATACGAACATTTAAAGCTGAAAGATGATTATAGTTTTATTGCTAAATTATTGTCTACATGCATTTTGTGCAAACACTAAAGGTTACCAGGACTTTGACTTTTGACTGGTGCGTTATTTTAATTAATTCACTATATGCCTTATAAAAGATATTTTAAACTAAACTATACAACCTAATTACAGAGTTTACAACAATGGATTTTACAAGCATGCATGATGTCGTCATAATGCATGAGTAAACATAAGCTGCGCCCCTTACCATCCTTTTTACAAAAGCGATTGCCATTAAGTTGTTCACTAAAACACAAATTTCATATTTGCGTTAAAGAACAGAAATTAGTACGTTTCATATTCCATTTAACATTATAACGTTGAAAATGCTTCGCAAACCTTACACTGGTGTTAAAGTACGGGGACCGAATTGCATTCGCTAATGGCGTTAGGGAACAGAAAAATGTTGAAATTGGATACGGCTGTTGAAATTCGAGTTTTGTTCGCTAACAACGTTTTGTGTATTGTGTCAAAAGAGAGATGATGGGAGCCGCATCTTAAGTTTACTCTTGCATAACTCATCACAGGCTTGTTTGTCTATTCTCATTTGAAATTTTGCAGATTTGTTACAAAATTATTTGTAAATAGTCTTATTTTTAAGTATTGAGCACTGAAAATTTGGAAAAAAAGGAAAATCAAATTTAATATGTTATTTTCGTTTGAAGGCTACATTCATGACGAGAATTATATTGAGATTTAACGCGAAGTTTGCTGATGCTGAGAATTGTGAAGCTATAAAATAAAAGATTCAATGAAAGCCGCAGATAACAACATTTATGCCATTAGAGGGTAGGATCATAAAATTAGGTAAGTGAGTTGATATATTTTATGGTTATTGTTCTGTTTACGTCGGGTGGATACATATGATATTTATGATTACAAAGCTAGAATAGCAAACGATTATTTAATTACTGAATTATAAATGGCAGAAGAAATAAGTAAAGAATGCAACGTATAAAGACTTACATATGTCTAAAAAGTTTTTGCTTTTTAATTTTTACACATTTGGCAATAAAAAAATTTGAAACGAGCGACGATAAAACTTAGTGGTCGAAATTTTTGGGTTTATTTGAGCAAAATTGTGTTAATATAACTTTTATATTATATATAAAGGGGGTCCAGAAATTAAATAAGCATATCCTTGAAACATTTTATGCTTTAGCTCGAAAAGAGAATCAAGGTTTAGACTCAAAATGGGGAAATGAATTTTTAACTCAACAATGACTTAGGAATAGTTCTGTTCATCTGGTACAGTTAGTTTGCATTGTAGTCATCCGTTTAAACTAAGATACGTTGGAGCGACTAAAACGTGTCAAAAATGCAGTGTTTTGCCACAAACTTAAATGTGTGATTGAGGCAGTTGCCTAGCGCTGCCTGGGGATAGTATCACTATTATCTGACAAGGTACATCGACGCAATAGCAATAGCAATTGCAACACCATTGCTACTGAAACATGAACGAATTTTGTTTCTTCAAGCTATGGTGTTTCCGTTAGTTTAGGTTTATGACGGCATGTAGTGCCCTAAGTTTAGCCTGTGGCAGCGCTACACAACTAACACAATCTGAAATTTCAGTATATATATCTAACCCGAAGCACATTTAGCATGGTGGGAAGTCGCTGCGCCATTCACTGTGCGAACACGGCGTTATCACAGATCGATGTTTTTAACCATTAGTTATAACAGATAGATGTGTCTGTTAATCTACCGGCTTTGGTCTCACTCCGTGATGTTGTAGCACATTTCTCTTAAACGTATATATTTCGAGGTAGAGCAAAACCATTAGTTATAACAGATAGATGTGTCTGTTAATCTTACGGTTTTGGTCTCACTCCGTGATGTTGTAGCACATTTCTCTTAAACGTATATATTTCGAGGTAGAGCAAAACCATTAGTTATAACAGATAGATGTGTCTGTTAATCTACCGGCTTTAGTCCCACTCCGTGATGTTGTAGCATATTTCTCGTAAACGTATATATTTCGAGATAGAGCAAAACCATTAGTTATAACAGATAGATGTGTCTGTTAATCTACCGGCTTTGGTCTCACTCCGTGATGTTGTAGCACATTTCTCTTAAACGTATATATTTCGAGGTAGAGCAAAACCATTAGTTATAACAGATAGATGTGTCTGTTAATCTACCGGCTTTGGTCCTGGTACGTATATATTTCGAGATAGAGCAGTTATAAGATGATGTTGGGGTCGGGTGTGATTCTATAAAGAAAAAACCATTAGTTATAACAGATAGAAGTGTCTGTTAATTTACCGGCTTTGGTCTCACTCCGTGATGTTGTAGCACATTTCGCCTAAACGTATATATTTCGAGATAGAGCAAAACCATTAGTTATAACAGATAGATGTGTCTGTTAATCTACCGGCTTTGGTCTCACTCCGTGATGTTGTAGCATATTTCTCGTAAACGTATATATTTCGAGATAGAGCAAAACCATTAGTTATAACAGATAGATGTGTCTGTTAATCTACCGGCTTTGGTCTCACTCCGTGATGTTGTAGCACATTTCTCTTAAACGTATATATTTCGAGGTAGAGCAAAACCATTAGTTATAACAGATAGATGTGTCTGTTAATCTACCGGCTTTGGTCTCACTCCGTGATGTTGTAGCACATTTCTCTTAAACGTATATATTTCGAGGTAGAGCAAAACCATTAGTTATAACAGATAGAAGTGTCTGTTAATTTACCGGCTTTGGTCTCACTCCGTGATGTTGTAGCACATTTCGCCTAAACGTATATATTTCGAGATAGAGCAAAACCATTAGTTATAACAGATAGATGTGTCTGTTAATCTTACGGTTTTGGTCTCACTCCGTGATGTTGTAGCACATTTCTCTTAAACGTATATATTTCGAGGTAGAGCAAAACCATTAGTTATAACAGATAGATGTGTCTGTTAATCTACCGGCTTTGGTCTCACTCCGTGATGTTGTAGCACATTTCTCTTAAACGTATATATTTCGAGGTAGAGCAAAACCATTAGTTATAACATTGCAACAAACTTATTGTTTTAAATATCGTTGCTTATAGTCTTTATTAACTTATTGCTCATTTAGTGACACATTTGCCGTTGCGTACATTGTGTAGCGAATCAATCGCCGAGTTTGCAGTTCGGCGTTGCATTTTTACGTGCCTTTTTGTTCGTTCGCGTTGTGAGGTTCCATAAGCAACCACGTAATAGCTCCTACATAGCGTAGTAGTTAGCGTACAGGACTAGCACCCGATCCATATAAGCTCAATCAGCGTTCGAAGAAAATTTTTGTCAAAAACTGTACAGCCTACGCTCTGGCTTAACAAAAAATGTTAAAAAATTGTCTGTATATCAATGTGCAGTGTCTTCGTAGACAGTATTTGCAACATCCTTAGTGTTGATGCTGACCAAAGAGCGTTCACTTAACATTCAACCGATTTGCAGCAATTGCATTAAACTACACCATATACAGTCAAAGGTGCCACTGTTTGTATCACTAAAAGTTTTTATCAATTTATGAAGTGATAGTTGTAGCACAGCCATCGTGCGTTAAGAGATTGGTACGCACAGGTGTAAGGAGTTCAGAAGAGTGCATTAGCGCGAGTTTGAACGAGTTAAATAACACAACCGTGCGTACAACTACCTTAACGCACGCCTAGCTGTGCTACCACTGACTTGTAATACAGCTAATTTAGCTAAAAGAGCGTTAACGCATTTCGATGCACGGCTTTAACTATATAAGCTGTGTTTCAAACTTAGTGAAAATATTTTGTGTAAAATCAATACGACGAGTTTGTTGATCCATTGTGCTAACTGTAAAGACCATACAATTTGCATAGAAACAGTGTCACGTTTTCATCTTGACAGTTGCGACAAAATCTAATACTCTCCACTAAGCGTTTCTACAATATTAAACTACCAAATATACCAGGCGTCACTTAAATTAGGAAGCTGCTGAATATAAAATATCACTCTTAGTCTAGAACAACTTGCAAAAACATCGATCTGTGATAACGCCGTGTTCGCACAGTGAATGGCGCAGCGACTTCCCACCATGCTAAATGTGCTTCGGGTTAGATATATATACTGAAATTTCAGATTGTGTTAGTTGTGTAGCGCTGCCACAGGCTAAACTTAGGGCACTACATGCCGTCATAAACCTAAACTAACGGAAACACCATAGCTTGAAATAACAAAATTCGTTCATGTTTCAGTAGCAATGGTGTTGCAATTGCTATTGCTATTGCGTCGATGTACCTTGTCAGATAATAGTGATGCTATCTCGAGGCAGCGCTAGGCAACTGCCTCAATCACACATTTAAGTTTGTGGCAAAACACTGCATTTTTGACACGTTTTAGTCGCTCCAACGTATCTTAGTTTAAACGGATGACTACAATGCAAACTAACTGTACCAGATGAACAGAACTATTCCTAAGTCATTGTTGAGTTAAAAATTCATTTCCCCATTTTGAGTCTAAACCTTGATTCTCTTTTCGAGCTAAAGCATAAAATGTTTCAAGGATATGCTTATTTAATTTCTGGACCCCCTTTATATATAATATAAAAGTTATATTAACACAATTTTGCTAAATAAACCCAAAAATTTCGACCACCAAGTTTTATCGTCGCTCGTTTCAAATTTTTTTATTGCCAAATGTGTAAAAATTAAAAAGCAAAAACTTTTTAGGCATATGTAAGTCTTTATACGTTGCATTCTTTACTATTTCTTCTGCCATTTATAATTCAGTAATTAAATAATCGTTTGCTATTCTAGCTTTGTAGTCATAAATATCATATGTTTCACCCGACGTAAACAGAACAATAACCATAAAATATATCAACTCACTTACCTAATTTTATGATCCTACCCTCTAATGGCATAAATGTTGTTATGTGCGGCTTTGATTGAATTTTTTATTTTATAGCTTAATTCTTAGCATCAGCAAACTTCGCGTTAAATCTCAATATTTCGTCATGAATGTAGCCTTCGAACTAAATAATATATTAAATTTGTTTTCTTTTTTTCCAAATTTTCACTGCTCAATACTTAAAAATAAGACTATCTACAAATAATTTTGAACAAATCTGTAAAATTTCAAATGAGAATAGACAAACAAGCCTGTATGAGTTATGCAAGAGTAAACTTAAGATGCGCCCCCAACCATCCTCTTTTGACACTATATACAAAACGTTGTTAGCGAACAAAACTCGAATTTCAACAGCCGTATCCAATTTCGACATTTTTCTGTTCCCTAACGCCATTAGCGAATGCAATTCGGTCCCTGTACTTTAACACCAGTGTGTTCGCGAACATTTTCAAGTTATAATGTATGGAATATGAAACGGACTAATTTCTGTTCTTTAACGCAAAAATGAAATTTGTGTTCAGTGTACAACTGAATGGCAATCGCTTTTGTCAAAAGAGGATGGTAAGGGGCGCAGCTTAAGTTTACTCATGCATTATGACGACATCATGCATGCTTGTAAAATCCATTGTTGTAAACTCCGTAATTAGGTTGTATAGTTTAGTTTAAAATATCTTTTATAAGGCATATAGTGAATTTATTAAAATAACGCACCAGTCAAAAGTCAAAGTCCTCGTAACCTTTAGGTGTTTGCACAACGGGCATGTAGACAATAATTTAGCAATAAAACTATAATCATCTTTCAGCTTTAAATGTTCGTATGATAGTTTTGTAAATATGTTTCGAAGATCGCTGACGGCGCCCGGTCATCATCCACAAATGATTAATGGTTGAAGAAATTAGCAAAATGTCACTTATCATTATTTTATTAAGTAAATATGCTCAGTTTGTTCACGAAATATATTTTCCTGATGCCTAGCTGTGATATACAGCACCAAGACGCAATTTTCTCTTCAACTCCCATAACTTAAGAACGGATTGGCAAGATTTGCATTACTGTTGATGCGATTCCAGAATGGGCAAATAGATACTATAAATTGCCTCCTTACCCTTCTGTTTCGACGCAAGGATTGAACAACATCCCGCTTTTGGGGCCCACAACTCTTCGGATTATTGAGTTATCGTATATAATCTAGCAAGGCATAAATTTAGCGGGCTCAGATTCTCATAGTGTGGATGGCATAAATCAGTGTAGCTGTAGTAATCAACGTAATAATCCTTTCATGATGCACAAATTGTGTCAAAATCACTTATTTTGGACTAACACCTTTCAGTTTAGGTTGATCCATTTACAATTACTTGGGAATAATTGGTAGAGTTTGGGTCAAGTTTGAATGACAGAAGTCTTGCACAGCTGAACCACTACGCCGGGATAAACCTGTACCTGTAGTTTTGTTTCAATTTGCCATATATTTTGTTGATATATACATGTTTGCATGAAGTAGTTTGTTTTTTTTAAACTTAAATATTTACTCAACAGTGTCGCAGTTGAATTTGTATAGGTTTCGCCTTTCACCCAAAAATGATGTCCATACCACACAAACAGGGGCTACCCGACCTAAGACCTCGGAGTGGATGGTTCACATGTTGGTATTATTATCTGAGGTTGAACGGCATTGATTAAGTGTTTAAGTAGCAGCTGGTGCATAAGCAAGCGCACGCTAAAAGTTTTGCGCACCGCGGTGACGAGTTCCAACGCAGTATTAGTTTGTTAAACAATACTCTTAATAGAATGTGAACGCACGTCTGCCTATGCTACAAATGACTTGTAATATTGTTTGTCGTGTACTCACGTTTTTCATACATGCGTGGATTTCCCTCTAAAAACAGTGTTTATGCAATAATTCTGTGTCTGATACCCTTGTTGATCGGTAATGTTTCGTTTTGTCTGTATTTTTCTTATAATTGATAACGAATTTTAGAACCTCAGTTGTCTGCTTACCGCAACCCCAGTGCAACGATCTATAACCTCAACGATTCCAATTTAAAAATTTCGGATCTTCTTCCTTTTGTAAAAAAGTAGCTCTATCCCTAACTAAAAGCCGCGATTACGTGTTGAATCACCGTGGGAACCAGTCCAGTGGGAAAAGGTAGGTTTTGCGTCATCTCTGTAATGTGTGTGTTCTGTAACGTGTTTACTTCATACATACTTTTGCGTGACGGCATGATTCAACCGTAATTGAATTTAATTCAAATGTAAGTCCCCGTGCTGTATTATGGGATCCTGGGGATGAAATGTCAGTAGTAATGACATATAATGAGAATGAGCTTATCTGTAGTACTAGTAACCACGCCTCAGAAAACCAACAGAAAACTAAAAGTTTTGAATTATGCGTCAGGAAAGCGATGTCAAGATGTAAATATCCAGAACACAGGGTTACTCATTTTAGTTATTCTACGGCTAAGCCTAAAATTATTTTTCATACACGAAGTTATTTGGAAAGTAAACTCACGGAATCCTTGTTTAGTTTGGTGAAGCATTCCTTGTTCTCTCAAAATATTTCAACCATGATATTTAACTTTTATTGTAGAAAAATGGACGAAGGAAACACTTTAGCGCTCGTTGCTTCAAATGAATGTGTTGAAAATAGTCCGACATCGGCATGGCGTACCTCCAGGACCGTGCTGGGCACCGCGTCCGGCGTATCCAGACTGACAACCTCTTGGCTGCAATACGAGACATAGGGCGACCGTTGAGGCAGCAGGGAGCCCACGAAATATTTGGGTATCATTGGCCGAAGAAAAATGTCTAAGGGATATTATAAATGCTTACCTATGGTCGATGAACTCGTTACGTTAAAGGAGCAAGAAATTTGGCCACAAAAAGGGTGGTAATTGTTATGGGGGTCAGGCACTACGAGGAGAGGTCATCGCTAGCCCGACGAGAAAACGATGCAAGGTGTGGCTAGTGTACGTAGGAAGAGGCAATCTATGTGATCTGGGTGAAAGGTTCAAAATGCCACCACATCCCGTACTGGTGAATACACCACCTCAATGCTTCCGAGTAGAATTGAGTAATATTATGCCCCCACGGCAAGATGGAGTATGGGCCTTATGCGTTCAGTTTACTGCAACGATTGGTGAATCAAGAAGTCTTGCTGAAAGTTGTAGACTGTAGTCTTAGGAGCTGCTATGTCGTCGTAATGACGCTAGGGCTCAATCAAGGAGTATCGGAAATGCTGGTTTCCAACGGTCTGGGGCAGTTCGACAACATCGAGAAGGCCCATCCCCGGCGGATCAAGCTGGCAGATATGTTATCCGCAGGCGATATTGAATTCCTACAGCGGAATTGAATTATTTGTTTGACTTTTCTTAGTTTAAAGAAAAGATTATTATTAGAATTCTAGGTCAGAGAAAACAAATCCTGAAATAAAATTGCTAGGTGGCTATGTCAGTCATTTTCCAGACAGTAAATAATTAGGTTACTTATATTAAGATAGATTGCATCCTTGCATTTTTGGATAAGAATGAAATATATTTTGGTATAGCGTATAAGTAAATGTGTTGTTTACATAATTGAGTCACTGGGATGGCGTGCCGGCACACGTATTGTTTGCAAAAAAAAAGAATGAAAATAACCCCGTTATAAATTCTGGGTTGAACTTCGACTTATCTTCAACTTTGGAGGGGTCCATTGAGCATTGAATTAATTTCCATCGAACCACGCAGCAGCATACTGGTAATTAATGTCCCCACTTAACTTAATGTAGTTTGAATAAGTCCTAGAATTAGGTAGTTGATGTTTGTCGAGAGGTCGTTTAAAATTATTTATATATTTCACAATCGAATCAAAATAAGTGTGGATCCTCTGTGCAACCGGTATATAACTTGGTGGACTGCTTTGGATTTATTTTGGTTAGTAAAATTAAATCTCTGTATGTTCATGATTTTAATAGTTACAACAGCATATATAATGTCTGTGTTTATATATGTTATTTGTTACATATTATTATTTATATTTTTAGACGATTTATGGTTCGACTCCCATTCGAATAAAACGTGAAAAAAAGAAAATACTAACACAAAATAAAAATATTTTTTAACAAAAGATCATACGAGTTTAACTCATCGTATTGGTGGATTTATCACTTTGAATAATAAAGAAATTTTCTTTTGCTCACCATATTTTAGTGCTCAAAACGTTCGTATTAAATCAAAGGCCACGTCTCTACATTTGACATGAAGCATGAGAGTAGTGGTTATAGGCTTTTCCTCTATTTTTAACTTACTTAAAAATAATAAAATTCCATTTTCTTCTTTTCAAAGATTTTAAAGTATATTGAGTATATATAGGGATGTGTGAAAACATATAATACTTATTGGACTATTGCTGAATGTTATCTAACATATGTAACCAAAAAAAACCTTTTGGATACATGCTTGCTTACTGTGTTAGTATGAATAATTTGATAAAATTAATGTCTTTTCGAGTATCTTCTAAATTGTATTTTTAGTAAGTATGCACATATCTTGTAATAGAGTGATGTGAATGTGTATTGTTGTGTTCAACTAGTTCATCTGAAAAACCTGGAATAACGGGTGGCCGTCAGTTGCCGTCATTCCTTCTACCAATGAGTACTGGTCTCATTCCTCAAATGATGTGATGCGCCTGTCCGATAATGTATGGAACTATATATGGTGTGTAAAGTACCATGATTATATGGAGAGGCGCTTATAATCTGACAACAAATGGCAATTATTGAAGAAATAACTCGAGTAAACAAAGATCTATACATGCAACAGACAATTAAACGAAAATAAATTGACAGAATCGGTGTCAAATACATCTGTTCCCGCAACCTGGACGTAATGGACATTGAATGAAGATTATATATTAAGATGGATGATTCTGTGTGTGTAAATAATTGAGAACTCGACTTTTACAACGGTAGAGAGTATCTAGATGATGCAATTAGTCCGACACTACAGTATTCCGCGGAACCCAGATTTTTGTTTTGTTCGTAAAATTTGGGGACAAATTTTTGTGTGACGGGGTAATGTAACGATCTATAACCTCAACTATTCCAATTTAAACATTTCGGATCTTCTTCCTTTTGTAAAAAAGTAGCTCTATCCCTAACTAAAAATCGCGATAACGTATTGAATCACCGTGGGAGCCAGTCCAGTGGGAAAAGATAGGTTTTGCGTCATCTCTGTAATGTGTGTTCTGTAACGTGTTTACTTCGTACATACTTTTGCGTGACGGCATAATTCTGGTGTAATTGTTGTTTTGTTTATGACATGTGGTTCGTGTATAATACGTGTAACTTTGCATATGTGATGAAAGTGTGTGTAATTGTTTGTTTTGTTCATTGCGTGCGGGTCGTATGTATTGCCGGATAATTGCAATAGTTTTTGAGATGGAATTTTCCCAACACATTACAATAGAATTTTTAAGAACTACAGAAATGGTGTCAAAGTGGACAGGGTGGATGGTTTGGGCATACGCAAGTTTTGACACCAAATGCCATAGGGCACGTTGTAGATTATACGTACCAAATTTGGCATCATTTGGCCCACCCGTTAAGGAGTTGCGGACCTCATCCCCTCGGTAATTTCTGGCTTTAATATTTTTATTAATTCTTGGAATTATTAAAATTAAGAGAGTTTAAAACAATATAAAATTTTAAAATTTGTATGCCAGGGCTATAGGTTTAAGTACCTCTCGGATTTGAGTGCAAGCCCTGGGTGCCTTAACCATTGCACTTACATTAGCGGGTATGTAAGTGTGTTTCTACTATATTTTCCGAAATTTGTTATGAGTTAGGGATTCCGCGAATTTCGTAAAAACTTATTCTCTAACACAAAAATTAAAATTTATGTTTGAGAGAGAATTTCATAATTCCAAGAATTTCTCGATCTTAACTGTATAAACCGCGGCTTAGAGAATCTTCTAGGTTTCTGGTCCGGGATAAAAGTTTATTTAAGCTCACGCGCTCTAAGCTTAGGCAATTCATTTTTCCGTCAATCGGTGGTGCAAGTTACACACATAAAGTCGAGTTGTTCAATCGGTGTGTGTGTATGTGTATCGTATATTGTGTGCTTATCCTGTACTTAATGTAAGTAAGTATATATTGTTTTTATTGTATGAGTTTGTGATTTACATGGTGTTTTGAGTTAGTAAAGATAAAACGGGCATTAATATCTCGAAGAGAAACTGACTGGAATACATACTGCCAATTTGGCGAGTAAATGAAAAGCCCACCATTAAACAAAATAAAAGCTGAGCTTAAAGTTGAAAATTGACTGTAGTTAGATAGTACCCAAATTGAGTATCCTTTTACCTTAAACAGGAGTCAGCGCGCTACACCACGTAGCTTATTTGTTTACAAGAAATTTTATAATTGTTTATATATCTGACCGTTACAAAGAGCTGGTCTACTTTTTATAAGCAAAAGACACTCGTATCGAGTCATTGCGCTGTTCTTATAATCTGAAAAATACTTAACCTTACTGATGACTGCTTCATAGTAGGCGCTACTAATAAATAAATTTATCAAAGCATTGGGCACGTTTATTAGCTAGGACATGAACTAAAAAGATTAACGAGCTATTGTCAGAACGCGATGTCGTAAAGCCTCAGTCCTTATAACAAAGTACCAGCCTCTGGTACCTAATTCTAACTTTTCTATAACCATAAAATGCGTTGTCTACAGCTGTTTTCATGTGTTTAATGCCAAAAGCTAAGTTACATAAATAACAAGTGAATAATTTCTATGAAAGCGTTAAACGACTCAGTATCATCACCGGTATACTTTGGAGTTTCACCTTTGTTCTTCAAACGAAACTGTGTTTATAGATTTCCATCTTGTCATTCTTTGCTTTTGTGGTGTAGTGATAGTGGATGCACCAACATTGTAACGTTGGCCAATGCTTCTATGCAAATGCGCAAATTCATTTGAAATGCTCCAAAATTACTGCTAAGCGGCAGCTAACAAAAAGACTCAGTGGACGGCAGAGGCGAGCAACGCGGTCGAACATTGCAAAGAAACATTGGCCCACGTTACAATGTGGTGCATCCGCTACAATTACACCACAATTTTTTAATCAAAATTATCGCTGTGGTCATATGGAAAAGAGAATTAAGTTTTTTTGGATTGCATAATATTTATGGCAACCACAAATATTTTTGGTGTCCCAAATTTTAACAATGCTTATAATATTTTCCGTATTTTTCTTCGGATGATGGTAAATGATTTATATCTACCTATATGTTGTAGAGAAGTGCGTATAAATTTACTGACAGCAAGCATAGATTAAAAGTTATCTCTTCCACATTGTAATGATTCAAAAATTTCAATATTCAGAGGCAAATGTTACCCCGTAATTTGTAAAGAAACTTGACGAACTAAAAAACTTAAGTTTAAGTAATCAACTATTTATATCTTTGTTCCAACAGGGCACCGTTAGCGCAAACCGATGATGCAGTTGTATAGACTTTAGGAGGAAAAGTTAGACCCGACGTGTCGGACCCCCCCCCCGAGCCATACATACCCCCTTCCCCCGCCCAAGCGGAAAAGTTTTGCAAATATTAGTGAAAATTGGGGTAACATTGGCAGAAATTGCGATAAATTGGCTAAAAATTGGATTATAATTGCAAAAAATAAAGGAGGTCCTCGGGGAAGGGTGTCTGTCCTCCTGATGACTTCACCCCACCTCACCGACCGTATACTCCCGAAGCCGACGGACCTTCGATACCTAGGATATAGATCTATCTGTAGCATATGTTATGCTGCAAATATATTTCCACGTTGCAAAAAAATTGAGATTTTGTATTATTTCAAATAGCATATATATATTTGTGTATTCATGACCATTTAGGTTAAATTCTTCCAATTTATGCATACTATAACTGCAGTTGCACAAATACAAAACTTTCACCGTACAAGAATTTCTCACAGTGTTCGAACTTCAAAGGCGCAGTTCGCGCCAATAACTTGCACTGCATACAGCACATAATTCAAATGCTAGCTACAGGTTGCCACGCAACGACAGTATTCCAAACATGTAGACGTGACAGATATGGCTTCGTATAATAAGATTTCCTGGATTTTGAAATGGATATCATTTGCCTCTATTTCGAATAAGCTCAAATGGTTTTAGCTTTTCCGAAAATTTATTTCTGGATTACTCAATTAAACACATTTTTCGATGGCTGCAAAGCAATCGTATTTTATCTAAATTTTCCTCAATGGATTTTACAACATCCGAACTGATTTTTCGATTGTATTGTTGGACCAATCCTAGTAAAATTTAGATTAAGTAAGATATTAATTTAGGATAAAAATATAAACTCTGCTACAGGCAGTGACAACAATTTTTGGAAAATTGATTTAAGGTATGGCGAAATGGTACGCTAAATAATAATGCTCTAGAACGGATTGAGAGGCACACTATACGTAACTGGATTTGAGTGAACAACAGAAGAAGATCATGTACCAACATTTCTGATTCCTGAAATTTCTTAAAAACCGAAAATAACACGACATGGGTCGTGGAACACATAAATTGGCCTAAGCAGTCATAACCATACACGTTTATAGACGGAGAGTAGGAATTGTCTTCCCTGAGGTGTTGGGCCGGTGGACACGTTCTTGGAATGCCGATGGGCAATACCGAAATCCTGGCTTCCCCCGCGCTGGACTTCTTATCTTGAGCATCAAAACGAAACGGAACCTTGTAGTGTTACAACCTGATGTGGCCGTTGTTTATCCACCGGCTGTCGTTGTTGAGTGACCTGATGACTTGATCACTCCGGCCCAGTTGAAATAATTGGCTTTTGACACGAATATGACAGACAATGCGGACGATTTACCGGGTTATTGAAATGTCGAAGCATATCTTTATAATGTACACGCAGCATAATAAGGCAATGAAACTGTCCAAACGCATTTGTATTAAGATCACATACTGCTTCAGAAGAACCTGTTTTAGCAGGGTACGTAATATGGCCATAAGTAGACATGTGTATAATCTAAAATAAATTTTGAAAGAGTGCAGGGTGAAATATTGACTACTATTAAAAATAACTACTATATGCCATGGACACATCTGCGTACTATGTCATACATTATTTGTGTGGTCTGGTTTGCATACACATATCAGAAGAGATTGGTCATACTTTGTAATGTGTTAATGTCAAAACAATTTTGCTGTGGTTTGGTGCAGGCACTTTTCTTTTTTGACTGCATTTTCAGATTCGTTTGTGTGAAACATACAATTGATGTTGGTTGGATTTTAGCACTTTATAGTATGAAATATACGCCATAATTTATGAATCTCTATACATATTTGTATGAAATGTAACACATAAAATGTATGAATTTGAATATCAATTTGTATGAAGAATAATATATGTATTGAATAAATTTTAAATCGTTATACATTTTTGTATGCAATTCCATGCAATTCACGTGTAATTTATCATACATATGTTGTATGTAATTGTAAACAGAGTTATATGTAACAAATCACACATTTCTTATGTGTAAATTATTACAACAGATGTGTAAGTACATACATATTCTGTGCTACTATTCATTAAATTATGTCCAATAAGTGACACTTTTGTTGTGCGCAATTTGTTACAAGTTATGTTTAACTGGCCATACTTTAATGCACGAATTAGTACACAACTCATATAAGATTTGTGCGCCATACAATTGTACGTATTTGCATTAATTTTTATGCAAATTGTAGCAAATAATGTCACCAATTACAAAATATGAAATTATTACTGCACAAATTCTGAGAGACTGTAAGATAGTTAATAGATGACCGTAAAAACCACGGAAAACCTGCGCTGTGACACTGTAATACTGTTTTAATAAATTGATGTACGACTAGATATTAAAAAAACTTTGGCGGCGTAAAGGATTTATCCCCTTTGCAATATGTGTTACCCAAAACAAAAAGCTAAAGCTTAATCGACGTATACCGATCTTCGACCAAACAGTTCAGAAAGACTATGCACTGGTTGTATTGATTAATCTCTCTCTTCTAGCAATTCATCACTAGTTTCAGTAGCGATTTTGACACATTTTATTATCAACTAAAGTACGGCCAGGTCTGACATTATCGATGTATCACAATAACTGCTGTTTGAACTATTTTCCCGTTTGCTTAGATGATTTCAACAGACACGGCCGAGAACTGGCAAAATATCTATCTTTATTTGTAGCAGATCAGAGTATTGAGATGATTTAAATTTAAACTGATTTAAATTCTAGTGCTTTGCTTGTTAACAAATATGGTTAGGACGCTTCTTTTTAGTGACATTTAATAAATTGTACACAATTGCTGTGAATTTTAAAAGTAATTAGAGAAATTTTAATTCGATATTTTAATGATATTAAATAGATAAGTGTAAAACGTTGCAACTGTACATCTTAAAATAAAAAAGCTGAATTATATTCAATCAACAGAGAAATCTATTGTTTAGGTATATGCATAGTATTGCACAGCGACCGGAACAGTCGTAGACCAAAAGTTGATTCTATCATGGCCACTCGGCCGGAAACCAGATGGGTCTGACAGTCATGGTAATAAGATATTATGTGTCTGTTGGTTAAAAATTTGATCATGTTTTTGTGAAACTGAAATCAACTTATATGCTGTGTTCAAAGGTGAGCATTGCGAAATGTTACTGTCGTTCAATATTCGCACTACTTTAGCAGTTTCGAGGCTATTTTGCCCGCGTGACATTGTTGTGCGGCTTTCACGTTATAATGTACCCGCTGTTTAGAACTTTTGTCCACATGTAGTCAGGGTGACGCCCATACTGTAAATCAATTGCCGTGTGTGTACGACACACCCCTAGCTACTACATTTTATCCAGTGTCGTACACACCCTTAGATATAAATTTGGTGCGAAATAACTGTAACGGACACCGTCTGTAGCTAAATGCGGTATATTATTCAACTATGCTGTGTAATTTTTTTAATTCTCGATATTTGTATCTTGAAAATAGATTCCAAATGTTTTGGACATTATAACGTGATCGCCGCATTGGAACTTCGAACAATTTTATATTTTGCAGTGCTGTTACAATCTGGGGTAACGTTATTCCACTTTTGCAGATAGATCAATGCCTGTTCATAAAATTATAAATAGTGTTACAAAATTTATTTTCTATTATTTCAAAGTTTAATAGGGTTTGGAAATTAATTCTGATATACCTATTTTCTACCTATCTATGCCTGCCTGCATGTGAACTTTCCTAAAATTAACAAATGGCGTCCAATTATTGACGGTGGGAGTTGGAAGACGTTGAATGACGAATGCGTGAAATTGATAGATACAAGATTAGCAACAGAAATTTCGTCAACCAGATTTGTTTCGTAAATTCATAATCAGCGAAGAAAAATTTCTTATTTTTGGGAACGTGACATTGCAAAAAAATTCGGAAAATTTATTTTATTTTATTCTTATTTATCGAATTTATTATTGACTAAGCTACGAAAACCAAAGCCCCCAAAGCGACTGGACAACGCAAATTGCAGCCCGTGCAAAACACCATATATTCTTACTCTACATTCAGAACAGACTTTAATGTTTTTAGTGGCATTAAAGTCTGCTCTGAACACCACATA
>JASANE010002651.1:0-29938 GCA_030248225.1 Trileptium ribeirensis | reverse complement strand
TAAAGCATATGCAGTTATGTAGTTAGTTTGGGGGGACAACACAATAGCTCTACTCTATTAATGTTTCATATCCACAATGTTCAAATTTAGCCATTTTCAACTGTAAAATGCATAAATTGAAAATTATATTCTTCACAATTAAAACTTTAAACAAACCTTCGGAGGTGGCTAAATTTTTATTCATTCTTAAAGCATATGCAGTTATGTAGTTAGTTTGGGGGGACAACACAATAGCTCTACTCTATTAATGTTTAATATGCCACAATGTCCAAATTTGGCCATTTTAAACTGCAAAATGCGTAAATTGAAAAATATATTCGTCACAATTAAAACTTTAAACAAACTTTCGGAGGTGGCTAAATTTTTATTCATTCTTCACTGTTCAATTAAAGCATATGCCGTTATGTAGTTAGTTCGAAGGGACAACGTAATAGCTCTATTCTATTAATGTTTGATATCCACAATGTACAAATTTGGCCGTTTTCCGTGTAAAATGCGTAAATTGAAAATTATATTCTTCACAATTAAACTTTAAACAAACCTTCGGAGGTGGCTAAATTTTTATTCATTCTTAATGCATATGCAGTCATGTAGTTTGTTTGGGTGGACAACACAATAGCTCTACTCTATTAATGTTTAATATGCCACAATGTCCAAATTTGGCCATTTTAAAGTGCAAAATGCGTAAATTGAAAAATATATTCGTCACAATTAAAACTTTAAACAAACCTTCGGAGGTGGCTAAATTTTTATTCATTCTTCACTGTTCAATTAAAGCATATGCAGTTATGTAGTTAATTTGGGGGGACAACGTAATAGCTCTACTCTATTAATGTTTGATATGCCACAATGTCCAAATTTGGTCATTTTCAACTGTAAAACGTGTAAATTAAAAATTATATTCGTCACAATTAAAAATTTGAACAAACCTTCGGAGGTGGCTAAATTTTTATTCATTCTTAAAGCATATGCAGTTATGTAGTTAGTTCGTGGGGACGACGCAATAGCTCTACTCTATTAATGTTTGATATCCACAATGTCCAAATTTGGCGTTTTCAACTGTAAAATGCGTAAACTGAAAGTTATATTCTTCACAGTTAAAACTTTAAACAAAGCTTCGGATGTGGCTAAATTTTTATTCATTCTTAAAGTATATGCAGTTATGTAGTTAGTTTGGGGGGACAACACAATAGCTCTACTCTATTAATGTTTCATATCCACAATGTCCAAATTTGCCATTTTCAACTGTAAAATGCGTAAATTGAAAATTATATTCTTCAATACTCATACTTACAAACCTTCGGAGGTGGCTAAATTTTTATTCATTCTTCACTATTAAATTAAAGAATATGCAGTTTATGTATTGAGAACGTAATACCTATTCCACAATGTTTCACAATTAAAACTTTGAACAATATTCGTCACTATTAAAAATTTGAACAA
Organism: Trileptium ribeirensis; assembly: GCA_030248225.1. NCBI lineage: Eukaryota > Metazoa > Nematoda > Enoplea > Enoplida > Thoracostomopsidae > Trileptium > Trileptium ribeirensis. Next base: position 28,495 of record JASANE010002651.1, on the reverse strand, counting down.
ACCTTCGGAGGTGGCTACATTTTTATTCATTCTTCACTGTTCAATTAAAGCATATGCAGTTATGTAGTTAGTTTGGGGGGACAACGTAATAGCTCTACTCTATTAATGTTTAATATCCACAATGTCCAAATTTGCCATTTTCAACTTTAAAATGCATAAATTGAAAATTATATTCTTCACAGTTATATCTTTGAACAAACTTATGGAGGTGGCTACATTTTTATTCAGTCTTCACTGTTCAATTAAAGCATATGCAGTTATGTAGTTAGTTTGGGGGGACAACGTAATAGCTCTAATCTATTAATGTTTAATATCCACAATGTACAAATTTGGTCATTTTCAACTGTAAAACGTGTAAATTGAAAATTATATTCGTCACAATTAAAAATTTGAACAAACCTTCGAAGGTGGCTAAATTTTTATTCATTCTTAAACCATATGCAGTTATGTAGTTAGTTCGTGGGGACAACGTCATAGCTCTACTCTATTAATGTTTAATATCCACAATGTCCAAATTTGCCATTTTAAACTGTAAAATGCGTAAATTGAAAAATATATTCGTCACAATTAAAACTTTTAACAAACCTTCGGAGGTGGCTAAATTTTTATTCATTCTTCACTGTTCAATTAAAGCATATGCCGTTATGTATATACCACCTGAAACCTCTGGAACCCTAAACCCGCTGAAAACACAAAAAATTCGTCCACTCTAAACCCACTGACATCAACTCACAACGCAGCAAGTATTTGTCCTGGTCTCTAGATAAGCAAAAAATCGTTTTCAGCCTGCCAAAAAACCTATATAGACAATTCTTATATCCACCTGCAAGCAATATAAACATAACCAAACAACTAAATACGCGATATATTGTGGAAATCAGGTGCATTGACCCTAAATCCATTGGAACCTCATGAAAAGTTATGAAATATAAATTAACGCTGGATACTGGAAAACTATATAATTTTATTCAGTCTTCAGAAAACAACTTATATCTTATAGACCATTCTTCAAAAAGAGGTCAGATACAATTAACAAAGAATTGTGTAAATCTAAAAAAATGAATCTCAAAATATCCCGAACAAGTAAAAAGCAACAAGGTCTAACCAAATGAATTTCCCGGTTGCTCAAAGTAAATGATGAGCCGATAGCATCAGGTTTAGGTTTCGATTTCAATTCACTGGCGCTAAAACTGATTTTTAAATTCCAAAAAAAAACTTTATTTCAATCAAGTAAAATTCATTTGTGAAAACAAAAATAAAATGAGTTTCGTGAATTCAAATCCGATAATCTGAAAAAATGTATTCAGAAAACCAAAACCGAGTACAAATATCACGTTTGATATTGATTCGATTTGATATCATTTTTCCAACAAAATATACGTAATTCATATAAAACTGAATTTGATTTCACGCAATTTGATTGCAGCTTGGATAAAAGAATTCAAATTGGCTGAAATCGAATTCGTTTTGCTGAATTTAAAATTATTTTTTTCGCTAGAAGTGAAACCGAATATAGTCAAATAGAAAACAAAATGTTTTTAAATCGAGAAATGAAAAAGGAATTCAGATTTGCTTTCTCGCCATGTCGATGCATTTTATCGCAGTTACATCTCCCCAATTTGTTTAGTTTTATCAAATTCGATGGTACGAACGAATCAACGAACGGTTACGAACATTTCCATATTCGGGCGCTAACACTCAATTGTAATTCCAATATACAGATATGTCTAACCATTTCTCCTTCACGACATAAACTCGAAATCAAACCATTGATTGTTTCGTTCACCGCAGTCGCGCTGTTAGCCGAAAAAGGCGGTGGATGCGACGATGCTTGTACTGGATGCGCTGCGGTTGGAACTTCATCCGTGGCGTCCATAACGTTCGCCTGATTCATCTTCGACGAACTAGCTACGGCTGAACAACCGCCGCCTGTTATAAAACAACTCGCTCCTTCGCCACAAGCCGAAGTCTCGCCGTCGTGTGATATACGCGGTTTATTCTTTACGATGACTGCTGCCGGTGTTGCTATTTTATTGGCGTTGTCGGTGCTACAGCCATCGATATCGATATTTCGTTGACGGAGCTGCTCAGTATGGGTTCGACTACTTCCGCCGCCGGTACGCTGTTCATTATTCTGATGGCGGTGCTGCTGTTGACGATGCTCTTCCTGATCAGTTGCTACGGGATGAACTGTGCGCAATGCCGTCGTACTCCCTCCAATAGCTGTACCAGTTGTTGCGCGGATACTAGCACCACGGTCGTCTGCTGATCTGGGACTTGTACCTCCGCCAGCCATTATGTTGCCGACTTGTCGGTGAAAAATAACGTCAGCGGTGGCGGTGCAAAGACCGATCGATGACTTTGTGAAACTGCTACTGCCGCGCGCATCCAAGGCAGCTGGTTCCAGTTTTCCGCCTAAGAAATAACCGGAGGTCAATCAAACTGGCTGTACATATATACTAAATTAGCAACTGAAAAGCAGGTCATCTTTGACGTAGAATCAAACCACTATAGAATTAAACGTTTTGCTGTAAAATCAATTACGCATTTTCAAGAATTATGACACGAAAACTGCTTATCTCTTGAGCAAAAACTGTAGGTTTCGTTCAATTAGCGCCAAGATTTGTTTTCACGACATCTGTTGTCGATTCATAGTTAATTTGTTACAAATGTTTGCAGTAATCCGCTAGTTCATATCATTTGTAACCGAAAACAACTCTGAGTGTTGATACCAATCTTGTGTTCGCCATAGCTTGCTTTAAACATAAAAATTACTTTGAAAAATCGTATCTATTTCCTGATTTCAGCTCCGTCTGGAATAAAATGATTTCCATTTGGTTCAAAATCTCAAGTAGGTAATTCAAAAGGGTAGTTCAATTTTGTTTAATAAAGTTTTTCTCATAGTATGTTTCATCCAAATTTTTGTCATCCTTTCGCTAAAAAACTTTGACAGGAGATCGAACAAGGACTCAGCCAAGAAGCACTGGATTTTGCGCGGAGACGAGAATTGGGGCATACCCCATAAAATCAAGGAACTCTAAAATCCAAAAATTTTCAAAACACAACAGTTTTTCCTAAAAAACTTTAAACTGATTAATAAGACTTCTAAAACGCTATATATATACGTCTGTTTTGAGGCTAAAACAACCTTTAACCCGTTTTTACGTAATTTAATGAAAATTTTCTTCAAAATAATATTTCAAAACGTAAAAATTTAGAAACCGCCAAATGCGAGCAAGGCAAATATGCGCTGCTCTAAGCACACTCAACGGGTACGAGCAGCAATGTTTGGCAGCCAAGACACATAAACTAGTCGGACCAAAACACAGCAAAGCTAACGCCGGTAGGCGGCGACTTACAACGACCGAGTCCGATCTTATTTTCCAGCTCGACAAACCAATTATTGAACGACAGGCGAAGTTTATTGATTTCAAGTCGGTACAACTGACATTGAGCGCATGCCACTGTTGCGCTGATCGGTGGCATGAGTCACACACAGCCGAACTACGATGATAAATATTGAAATTTATAAGCGACTAATGCGGAAAAATGGTAATAACATAATTTTATTAAAAAAATTGTACCTAAAATTTTTAGGATTCGACCAGACCCATAATTTGGGACCCAACGAAACCCCGTTGGATTGTCCAATAAAGAACCCAGCTCCAATACATTGTCTGTCATGTAGATCCATGCGTGACTTGACCATAGAACAGTTCGTAGAATATGAAGACACCATGTTTCGCGACACCCAGTCTGTCCTGCCTGGTATATAGGTGTTATATATTTTTTCATTTTTACCTAGCGGTAAGAGATTGAGGGCGAAGAGATTTGAAAACCTGCCGGCTGAAATGTTGGGTAGGAGTGGGATTCGGAATCACGACCTCTCGTTGTTGGATCCGCGCTCTCTCCCGACTGAGCTAACCGTGCGCCGACTTCGTAGCAGTCATTAAGCTGTTATATTTGACATCCACACAGTCTTCCATTAAGGCCTATCATTAACCTTATTTTATATAACTACGTATTTCGTATATATGTAATATATAATATTTTAGTAATCGAATTAACGATAAGCAGCACTTAGGCTGTTAGTCTTTAAGAAGTATGTGTGTGAAAAGGGGCGCTTGTTGCAGGTATGATTCTCGGTCCGGCAAGGCGGCAGTATAGTCCGACCTTCCCGTACGACATCCATGCTATATATTTTGCATTTATATCTAGCCAGAGGAGCTTGAAGGCAAAGGGATTTGAAATACGGCCGGCTGAAAAGTTGCGTTGGTGTGGCATTCGAAACCACGACCGAGTAGGCGCAGTACGCAACTGAGCTATCCCTGCCAAGCTTCGTAGCAGTGATTAAGCCGCTATATTCGACAATAGGCTTTCAAATAGCATGGGCAAAAGTATATTTTCAGCGTCACTGCCTTAACATCATGTCACTGGGTGCACTACGCAAGGGTATATTTTCAGCCATTTGCTTTATTCTTAAGCGACCAACACATTTTGTATCAGTAGTCATATAAAGTCAGCTCTGATAATTTAGCTTCTAGATAAATTTAACAATTAACGGCCAAGACTCGATCGCTGGTCCAAACTTTATCCAGGCTCAGGATGGGCATCCTCCCAAGGATATAGTTTATATGCACACATTCAAATGTAGCACTACTCGATCTTATCGCACTTAATTCTATCTTATCCGATGGCCATTTTGTCGGGACTTAAGTAGTTACTTTACACTGTCTAAGTGTGCCATTTCTGTAAAACACTGATTATAATCAATATACGTATTATTTCCGAAGAATGAGCATGGCGTCACTCGACCAGGTGCGGAATCGAAACAGGACGTGGATCGCTCGTCCGTATTTTAGCTTCCATGCGAAGAGCATGATATTCTTTCAGTGATACCATTTTCGCCTCGAGGATATGTTATTTGAATTTGCACTGATAAGAGTACAAGTATATATTTCGCTCATGCTCATTTTACACTCGTAAACCATTGCTCTCGTAACCGAATCAGTTAATTTTACGATAAGCGTAATGTCTCGGTAACGGTGTTCAGAGTCATAGGCAAATGTCCATCTGAAATTTAATATTTACCTAACGCTTCTTTTCAACTAACATTTTATCAGTGTAAATAATACACTGTATAATTTTTCCAAAAAGGGTTTCTTTGAAAAGTCCTAAAAAGTGTGTCGTGATTGCAGAAAGTTTTAACAAAATTCCTGGGGAATTTTTTCTTTCGGCAATTTAATTTATTACGACGCTGTTTGCGAATTTTTTTCAGATCCTTTAAGTACGAATATTAAAAATTACACAATGGTTCAAAATTTCTTCCTAAAATCCACAATTTAACCACGGTCGACTGTCAAGTCAATTCCTAAATTCGTCACAACTCAGTAATCATGAAAAATTCCATATTTAAGAATGCTGTATAGTAGGGGTGTCAATCAATGTAAAGAATATCATATCATAATGTCATATCGAGTCAAATGCTGCTTTAAAGGCGATGAATGAAAACTACAAAGCTAACTAAAGCAAAATTGCAGCATTGTTCCTAGTGTTATATTGTCTTTGCGCTCACTTTGTTATATTTGCTTTGCTCTATTCCTTCACCAACAGCCTTTTTCCGATAAAACTTCCACCGATAAAATCTTTTGGGATCAATTCAGACTAATATTCAATCGAGTAAGCACCAAAATACCAAAAGCTAAATCATTTAGATCATAAGTAACAGTATCTGTAATCGTAGAGACACTCCCTCAGAATAACCATATATTCTACTTCCGTCCGGTGCACAATGACGTTGAACTACCGCAAGAGCTGTAAATCCCAACAAATCACGCCACCAACTCATCAGCTAAAGCAGTGTTCACACGCTCAAAGCTTTTTCTCCAGTTTAGAGTTCAAAATTTGATAGTAAGCTTTAAAGAAAAATTGCGATATTTCAAAATTTGTGCTCATACTTTTTCCGGTAAAGCCTCTCGTTGATGTTTGGCTACAGGAATATCTGTTAAAAGTTTGAATAGTGTTCACACGTTAAAAGTTCCAAAAATACAAAAAATATGCTTTCAAATTTTGATCGAAATTTAAGCTGAAATTTTGATCAAAATTCGAGCGTGTGAATATGCCTAAAACTAGTGAAAAACTCATAAATATGGAAGATAGGCATTAAACAATAACAACAATTATTATTATCCTTGCTATTATTATTATGAACAACCTAATACTACAACAAAACAGGGGATGCGGCTAAGAACATAAATTCCAAACTAGGATGGGCGTCCCGCTAGCTAGACCTCCCGGACCCTAGAAACTAAAAATATGCTAATAATAAGGATGTGGGACAATTTTAGTCTAAACCCCCTGCTTAGCTTAGTCTTATAGTTTGAGATTTTAACTGGGGGTAGGGGTTGAATGGGAAATTTCTTATGACGGCTATCGGAATTAAAATGGGGACGGGTTCGTCACCGAAGATTGATGAAAACGGGGTGTGGCCAGCAATATGCCGGTGGGACTATTTGTATGGCACGCGTCTTTGCTCTGCGTGATCAGTGTCTACGCCCTAATTTTTGCGTGGTGACCTAAATCGGCTTTCGTCATTTTTGCTTAAGATAATTGAGCACCAAAGACGTAGCAAGAATGTTTATTACGAAATGATATAAAATATTAAAGCACGCACTGGTTTAGGAACCCGTAGATTTAGCCCGCGGCACTATTCTTTAGTATCGTTCTTTTCAAATCGCTCTGTAACTTTTGGTTAACTCTTTTAAACAATTCGGGCCACTCAAATTTATTTCACTTGTTCGTCCTTATCTCTGTTAAGGTTAGGATGTATACTGTTTTACTACTCCTCTTGTGAGGTTGATGCAACCGCTCCAGGTTGGCTGACCGCTGTACGAGTAACTAAGTATCTGAACCTAAGTCTTTAGATTTATACTAATACAGTTTTTTAATGAATGCAATCGCCCCCGGCTGGCTGGCAGACTGCTTAAGGTTTGAAATTTAAGTTAGTTGTTACTTTAATAGTGCTCTTTTGAGTTGATACAACGACCACCGGCTGGCTAACCGAGTACGTTTATTTAATTACCTTAGCATGATTCTTATTAGAATTATGCTATCACTTGCCAGTTAATTTAAAACAATCACCCACGGCTGGCTGACAGACTACGTTAATTAAAACCGTGTAGTAGCGGTGGACTACTATTCGGTTGGATCTTTGCACAATCCTGGCCCTATACTGCCTGGCCCATAGGTTGGTTTTGAGGCAAGGAATGCTCCAGTGGGTTATTCGAATGTACACCCCTCACTCGTCCGGTCTACCCAAGAATAGCACTTCTTTTTGAGTCGCCTCCAGATGGCTGATAACCCAACAAGTCGTACTACTAAACATTGATCCCACCTGCTCAACTCGCATTGGTATTTCTCATTCGACACACCTGGCCGATTTCTTAGAATATTACTAACTGTAATTAACTGTTACGCTACCACTCTAGTAATAATTATGAGCTGCCTAACTCTTTATAAAGAGAAATATTATTATTAAACCAATAAAGGGTTTATTTTATATATATTATATGATGCCTAAGCACATCTGACACGTCTTTCTTCTGTACAAAACCAAGAAACTAGACACTAAAACCAGCGCTCGTCAAAAACTAAATTTTCGCGTAATTCTTTTATGTTGCCAACAATAAAGCCATACAAATTGTTTCTAGCTCCGCAAAACCATAAAATAAATCCGAAAACCAAGACAGGTACATTCGCAACATTTTTCGCATAGCTCAACATAGGCTAACGTAACTAGAGCTAGAAGCTATACAAATAATGGTAGCTATGTTACCACGCAATGATTAATATATATAAAACATAAAAACGGTGCTGCTCTATAATAACGAACAACACGACCAACTTTCGGAGTCAAAACCGTAACTGACTAAAAAGTTATTGCCAAACCTAACCATAAGTTAGCTAATAAAACGAACGAACGCAAATTATGTAAATTAACCCAAAACCAAAAGAATAACGCTTAAGGAAGTTAAGAGGTAGGGACCATTAAAAAGATAATTTTGGGTTCTTGGGTTGGGACATGAAAATTTTGGGGAGGTTTGGACCCAGGGAACCATTGGTTGCCTACTGAAGCACCAACACTTAGTAGACCACCGGTTAGTTTTTGTTGAATGATGGGGTAGGGGTTGGATGGGAATTTCTTATGACGGCTATGTTAAATTCGGACGGTTTTCTTCATTGAAAGATTTGCGGTTCGAGGTGTGGCCAGTAGTATGCCGGCGAGAACTAAGGAGTCGCTTTATTTTTGCGTGTGTCTATTCAATAGAAACAATGCGATATGGCTTAACGTGGCGGTATAGATTTGCTCGATTCACTCGGGTTTTAGACAAGTGAGCACCAAAAGCCGCAAGTGAAATGTTTATTTAAAATGTTAAGATACAAATAAGGCACAATTCTTTAGCACCACAATGAATTAAGCTATGCTTGTCGCCGCTAATTATATTTTTTTACACCTCGATAACTTTCAAGATCTTAGCTAGATCTTTCCTGAAGGAGCCACTCAACGGTCCATTCTTTTGGCTCTGAATTATCCGTTTTTATTAGTTAAGGTTTAGGTATCACTAATTCTACTAATCCTCGTTTGAGGTTTACACCCTTCGCCTCAGGACGGCTGACGACGGTGCGAGTATCTGATTACCTTAGCTTAGATCCTTAGAATTACGCCAAGTACAGATTCTATTTAAAATGGATTCACCCGGATGGCTGACATACCGCATTAATAATAGAATAGTTGTTACAAGTTGAGTTTGCTGATACTTTATTACTACTAGTATGAGTTCATACAATTGGCCCCCGGACGGCTGGCCAACTGCAGGGTTATTTAATTACCTTAGCCTAGTTTCTTAAATTTACGCTAATACAAGCTGTTACTTTATAGCTGTCAACAGACGGCTGACGCATTATGCTATTATAAAAACTATATACCTATATATAGTAGTGGCAAGTTGCTATGCAGTTGTTTTTCAAGGGTCTCGATCCCCGGACGGCTGATTGAGTTGGTAATTGGGAATGAGTCGACTCGATGAGGTAACCTATTCCACGCCCCTTACTCACCCGGTCTTCTCAAGAATAATACCGCTTGCTAGGCCGTCCCAGACGGCTGCCGCACCTAACGAGTGATGCTACTACCCACTGAACCACCTAATCTGCTCTCCCGGGTATGTTTCTCACTCGACCCTTTAGTACCGAGTTCTTTAATATTACTAAATAGTATTTCGCTAATACTAATACCGATTATTTAGCCCTATGATTATATTTGGGAAAATATTATTACTAAGGTCATGGCTAATTACGGTTTGCCATACCTATATGTGAAGTTTTAAGCCAAATTAGATTGATTCTTTAATTACGAAAACGCGAACATGAAAACCTTGAAGACAGATCGGCACCACAATAACTTTCTATCTAAAGCGTGTTTTTACTCTGACCGTATGTAAAACTGTGAATCGCACTCGAATACCGTAAAACTCGAAAATCGGTTATAAGCAAGTAAAAGCTAGTAGTTTTCAATAGCTAGGTACTCTAACAAAATTAAACTAAAAATATTAACATTATCGCATAATTCTTTATGCGAATGGACTCTGAAAATCACCACAATCTGAAGCAACACCCAATGGAATTCTTTACGCTCCCTATCATACAAAAGCCGGATGTACAACTACTATCGAGGCCTGTCGCTGCCGCTACGAAACTTGAACTAAGAATGAGAAAACAACATAATTACAGCTAACAATCAGGGAGTAACCGGAATTCCGGTTCCGGCGAAAATCGTGTTCCGGTTGCGGTCCCGGCAAAGGGCAAAAACCATACCGGAACCGGATTTCCGGTTTAAAAAGTTTGTTTGAAATTTTCCGTTTTTTGCTTCATCTGTGATCCAAACATTATGTAATATATATTATACAATGATCAAGCTCCAATACAACCAATCAAAAGAAAAGATTAACTAAGCAATTTGCCGTTTGAAAAGTAAGTAGGGCACATAATTTCAGTAGGAATTTTCCTTAATAACCTGCAGGAGTTTAACAAATCAAAGCAGGTCGTTGCTTGTAGCAGCTATTTTACACATCCAGAAGTCTGCGCGGTACGTTTCAATTAAACCGGTCCAATTCGGTAACAGAGTATGGTGGCTTACGTAGAAGTACTTAAGGTATGCTTGGCTAACATAAATTGCTTCAAGAACCCGCCAATGCGCTTGTAAACTTGGTAAATCAGTCTAAATTGAAGTAAACTAACGTTATCTGCAACGAAGCTAGAAACTGCTTTCTTGGCAAAGAACTGTATTTATTGAAACTGTGCGAGCAGCATCATAGTGTGTCTCATTTATAGCATTCTGATTAGAAAGTTATCATCATTATCATCTAACCAACGGGCACTGTGTCCAACGCTAGCCTAAACAGTGTACCTGATCAGAAAATTACCTTCTATATATCTATTATTTTCTCTTAGAATCATATAAACCAATAATTTCAAGTTTCCTACAGAAGGACATGTAACAAACGTATGTGTAGTAAAGGAAGGCGACTGGAGAGAGAGCGAAAGTGTGTATTCTACGCTCCAACCTTTGTAAGCACATTCGATTTGACGCAGTATACGTAATGGTGTATAGTGGAAGACATTTTTTGCTCTGGGTGTCCAAAATCGACATATTTGATCGATAAATAAACATTATTAGCTTCCTCGGCCTCTTTAAAGTTTCAGAAAGGCAGTAATACCATGGCAATACATTAAGTTTAATGTAAATGTTATTTTTAATGCATTTTAAATCCACTATACCTTGATTTCTTCCTTCATCTGTTTTACTACATATAAATTTCGAAGACCAAGTTCCGGTTCCGGTTTAAATGGACGGTTCCGGTTCCGGCAAATTTCGGTTCCGGTTATTCCCTGCTAACAATATGTTTGCTATTAGCACGAACCAGTGCTAATTAAGCAAATTAGCTAGAAAACAAAACAAAAAGGAAACAGAAAGGAAAACAAAAAGGAAAAGACGCAGAAGGGAGTGAGGGGTATAATAAACAAAATGGTGAGAACCCTGGGTTTTTAAGAAATTTTGGGGTTTTGGGGCGGGTTTTGACTAGGATTCCCCTCTAGTCTAGTAAATGCCTAACAGCAATATTATTTTAAGTATAAAAATATTATCAATAGCTACGTAATACCTATATAGAATTACCTTATAGAATTACCTTATAGACTTGGCACCCTATGTCACAGTGACACTTTGGTGGGTGCAACGTAAACCATTTTTGAACGAGGCAACAGTGCTGGCAGTGACAACATCGTCAGGGAGAGCATTCCATTTGGCAACGACTCTCCTGTTGAACGAATGGGCCTGATGTTGGTCCGTGGATAGCGAACAGCCAGCTTCATGCTGTTGCAACGAAGATGCCTCGTGACTGACCCAGCAAATAGTTGTTGAGGTTGAAGTATAGTGTATCCATGCAAAATCGTGTAAACATGGATTAGATCTATCGTTTCACGCCGTTGGGCAAGGGTAGAGTTGTGGTCGGGATTGAGATCGGTAGCAAGTCACAGACATCTTTGTTGAGTGGCTTCGAGTTTGTCAATCAGCGTCACATAATGAGGAGACCACACGACAGTAGCGAATTCGAGGATAGGTCGCACGTATGCTTTGAATAGAGGTATGATCACGTCTGATGTACGAGCAGCAACGGTGCGGCGGATTAGCCCAATTCTTTTGTTCGCCTACATGACGATGTGGTCGATGTGTTGGTTCCATGATAGGTCGTCGGACAGCAACACACCAATGTCACGGATGGATGTTGTCTTGACTGTTGGTCCATCTCTGAAGTAATACGTGAAAGGATGAGGTGGTCGAACACGAAGGCTTTTGCACTTTGCAAGCTGAGGGACAAGCAATGAGGCGTCACACCATAGTTCGAGCTCCTCGATAGCCAACTGAAGAAGCCAGGCATCAACACGACTGGATATTACTTTTCGTAGTTTAACATCGTCTACAAAGAGATCGACGTCGATGATTATGATAAAAACATTCTCCTGGTTAGGAAGTTCGAAAAATGAATGTTAAATGAACCACGCTGAAAGTCGACGATGACTGTGCCTATTTTGTCATTATTGGTTCTGATAATACTCGTTGCTTGGCAATTTGATAAATGGTATTTCAAATAAACTGATGAAATCTAAATTTTCAAATAATTTCAGAAATCCTGATATAGTAACTAGCTTTTACGGTCGGTTCTGCTATTGGTTGAAGTTTCCAAGGCAACAGTATATCGATTTATTTACTCATAAGCAGCGATCAGCAATTAAAATAGGCAAGCCTTTCTATAATATCAGTGCAACTGTACCTCATTTTTCGTAAATCTGTTGATCGCGCTGGTGTTCTTTTGGAGTGGAAGTTGGACTACATTGCACCTATAGCCAAGGCTCCCAGATCAATATGTGTGGATGACTTTCGGCCGATTTCCCTTACATGTGTCTGTGCAAAGCTACTACTAAACTGGTATGGTCGTCCATCTTGCCATTTCTCAAAAGCTACAACTTTATTGCCATCACTCAACATGGAGCTCCAGCAGGTAGACCAACAAACCTTATTGATTTCACACATCCTCATGTAATAAACTGCCGCAAAACGTTCCATGTAGTAGTGCCCTGTGGCTATGAAGTCGTATACGTCGACTTGAGAAAATCATTTGACACAGTATTTCTGAATGCTAATCAACAAGCTGCTTTGTACAGGAATCTGGGGAAGGCTTTTGTCGTAGTTGCCAAGATTCCTGACAGGTCGACGACAACGCGTTGCACTTGGTGGTCAACTGACCGATGGGTAAACGTTACAAGTCGCGTACCTCAAAGTACGATTTCGGGATTATACTCTTTCCAAATCAATATTAACTATTTATACGACATCATTAGTACCCAATGCATTATTGACATGTTTCTCGGCGACTTACGACTTCGAAAGCGCGTTGCTGAGTTTCGTAATTGCGTGATACTACAGAGAGCCATGATGCTCGTTCAGGAGTGGTATGACACATGCGAATGTCGCCGAAGCTACCAAAGTGCGTCGTAATACGAATTAAAAGTTGCATATTAATTTTACATATTTCCTGTCAGCTGGTAACATTCCTATTGTTGAACCAATCCGCGATCTTGGTAAATTGTTTCTAACAACCTACGCTTCAAACAGCACACGGACTTCATGGGAGCTTCCACCTATCGTCGCGTTGGACTCTTAAAACGGGGGTTGCTACCCGTTCAATGGATGTCATACTGCCTTTTTATAAGACACTCATTCACCCAATGCTGGAAATGGTATAGCCGTCTGGTCTCGGCTGTACATTGCCCCCATCGACCGAACTGAAATGATCTGACGGCGCTCTCTTCCACTTGGGTTCGACTACAACCATGACCAAATTTCAACCCTTGACCAGCGCTGCTCTACTGTAGATTTAATCATTTGCTTCAAGATGTATCCAAATGATCCGCTCGATCCAAATTATCTTTTATTCAAGAGCGAAATTGTAACTTGCGTGGGACTTGCGGAAATTTGCCGTCTACTACAGTAGGACAAACGTGCGCAAGCATGTTCTTAAGAATCGAATTGTTGCCCACTAAAATGGTCTTTCTGAAGACGTTACCGCTGCAGAGACTGTAATGCTTTCAAAATGAAATTGAGGGGCTGCTGGAATGCCTTTCAGGACACTATATGTGATAAGATCTATTGTAAACAAACCTTGACTTATCAAGCGTTAATTCTACTCGTAAATTTGTAAGATGCGAAAATGGGTCTATATACGATTAAAGAAGGCACGTGGTGAACCTGAGGTTTTGTCGTCTTTACTATTAGGAACTAGACGTCCTACCTAAGAATTCCACTCCCGAGGCGCCAACCACTACATGACACACATTCAAATAGGATATTCTCGAAGGAAAATTGAATCCCAAATTCGCATCCTTTATATATTCATAAGATTTATATTATATAACAGATTCATAGAACAGATTCATAGAAGTTTTAAGACTCTATATAGCAACAGCTTCATAGAGGTTTAGATCACGCTATATTTTGGAGGCCTAAGTCACTATATATTCATCGTTGTATTGTTGAAGAAATTATTTTTGCTCACATTGCTACTTCTTAAATATATGTCTCGGTTTTTGTTGTCTGATATGCTGTTTTTTTTGGGTTTCCCAAAGGTAAGCAGGTTTTTCAGACCTAAAACTGCCAAGAATTTATTTTTCAGCTTCTTTTTAGTTTATGGCACTATAGGGAACTTAGCTAGTAGCAGTACAACCAAAATCGGGAATGGAGATTGTACACCCACCCCCGCGTTGTTTTCGTTATTTTGTATTTCTTAGATATAATAATGATAGTGTCAAGGGTAGTAGGCTACCAAGGTTTCCAGGGTTCCGAATCCCATAAATTTTAGTTCAAAATCCTTATTTCTTTATTATATGGCTTTCCTCCAAATTCAAACAATAAATTTTAAATTTGTAAAATTTATTTCACTTACTTGATTTGTGTCGGAGGTCCGCTAGGCTAGTTGGAGTCCTAAATTTCAAAAATTTTAGTTTCAAATTTTAATCTCATATCTTTCCCTCAAACTTCAAAACTTAAATTTTAAAATTTTATTTGTTTACTATAAATTGGGTTCGTTTTATTTATTAGCTAACTCACGTTTAAAACAGTTTAGTTTTCATTTTGATGAATAGCTTTTCGCCGTCGTAAAAAAACTGTCGGAAATGATTTTGTGCACATTCGAATGTTTTATTTTAATTAATTGTGATTTTAATTCCTGTTTATGTACCTACTCGCTACCTTCGCGTTTAGGTGTTAATTTTGTTACCGGCTTGCGTGCTTAATCGGAATATTATGTGAAACGGAACGGAGCAGGAGAGACTTTACCTAGCATTGGTTTATATCCATATAGCACGTATGCTCGTGAATTGTTATGACTGCGCAAAGAATTGCGCTAGCAATTAGCTGCTCGGCAGGGAATAACCGGAACCGAAATTTACCGGAACCGGAACCAGCAACCGGAACCGTCCATTTAAACCGGATCCGGAACCGGAACCGGAACCGGAACCTGGTCTTCGAAATTTATATATAGTAAAAGATATGAAGGAAGAAATTAAGGTATAGTCGACTTAAAATGCATTAAAAATAACTTTTACATTAAACTTAATATATTGCCATGACATTATTGCCGTTCTGAAACTTTAAAGAGACTGAGGAAACTAATAATGTTTATTTATCGATCAATATGTCGTTTTATTGTACACCCAGAGCAAAAAATGCCTTCTACTATACACCCTTGCGTATACTGCGTCAAATTGAATGTGCTTACAACGCATAAGAGCGAAGAATAAACGCTTTCGCTCTGTCCCAATTCGCCTCCCTTTACTACACATACGTTTGTTAGATGTTGTTCTGTAGGAAACTTGAAATTATTGGTTTATATGATTCAGGGAAAATTGATAAAAAAATAATTTTCTGATCAGTGGTAAGAGACACTGTTTAGGCTAGCGTTGGACAAACAGTGCCCGTCAGTTAGATGATAATGATGATAACTTTCTAATCATAATGCTATAAATGAGACAAACTGTTATACTGCTCGCACAGTTTCAATAAATCCAGTTCATTGCAAAGAAAGCTGTGTTTGGCTGCGTTGTAGATAACGTTACTTCACTTTAATTTCGCCTGATTTACAAAGTTTACAAGCGCACTGGCTGGCGCTTGGCGCAATTTATATTAGCCAAGCATAGGCTAAGTACTTCTATGTAAGCCATACTCTATTACCCAGTTGGACTGGTTTAATTCGAACGTAATCCAGAGACTTCTGAATGTGTAAAATAGTTACTACAAGCATCGACTTGGTTTTGATCTGTTAACAAACTGTTGCAGGTTATTTTAAAAAATTTCTACTGAAATTATGTGTCCTACTTACGTTTCACACGGCAAATTGCTTAGTTAATCTTTTCTTTTGCTTGGTTGTATTGGAGCTTGATCATTGTATAATATATATTACATATTTTTGGATCAGGGATGAAGCAAAAATGTGGAAAATTTCAAACAAATTTTTAAACCGGAATTCCGGTTCCGGTATGGTTTTTGCCCTTTGCCGGGACCGCAACCGGAACACGATTTTCGCCGGAACCGGAACCGGAACCGGAATTCCGGTTACTCCCTGCTGCTCGGTAATTTCAGTACAAAGAATTGCACTGAGTTAATCTTGCATTGGCTTTTAACTGGATTGGAGCTACGAGTGCCTTGTGATACAAAGTGTTAGTGGCATCAGACTACACGAATAAGTACATTTATTTAAAATACTAGATAATACTTAGTAATATTAATTTTCCCAATAAACGAAATGGCTATAAGATAGATAATAGTAATCACGCTTAGTAATATTTTAAGAATTCGGCCCGTAGTATCAAGTGAGTAAAACCAGGGTGAGAAGATTAGATGACTCCGCGGTTAGTAGCGCTGCTTGTTGGATCTACTTGCCAATCGGGAGTGATTTAGCAAGTAGTGTTAGTCTTGAGTAGACCGGTTGAGTAAGGGGATCAGACTCGAATACCCTCTGGAGCGACCAGTAGATCCGAAATTACTAATTTAGGGCCAGCCAATCTGAGGCCTGGAATCTCCCCTGTATACGGCAGCCAATCGGGGTGTGTACAGAGTAAGAAACGTCGGCCCTCCTTGGGTTGGGGGGAAAAGCATACGGGTCTCAATTACTCAATGAAGTGCCTTAACGTTTTACCGGAATTTCTGTAATAAACATTTGCTACTACGCGTTTTGGTGTTCAAGTAATTGAACCTGAGTGATCGAGCCGAGCAAGGTGCACGCCACAACGCGAAATATATGGCATAAATACTGATCACGCAAAGAAGGACGCGCGCGCCTATTAAGGCGTCCCACCGGCTTACTAATGTTCTTCAGTGACGAATCCCATCCCCGTTTAACCACCGATAGCCGACATAAGAAATTCTCCTACCAACCCCAACTCCCAAGAAAGCCAAACAAAATAATTTGCATATTTTCCACCCTTTTTGTTTATTCACCTGCGTATTCACCTGCGCGCCCCATCCAATTCAATCTTCAAATGAGTTTTGACCATGTTTGTGCGATAGGGGCAAAAGGCCCGTTCGATTGGGCCTGAAAGGACAAAACAACACGGCAGAACGCGGTCATGTATCCGGCAAAACACCGGAGACATGGAGCAAGTGTTTGGATGACGCTCTTGTTGCAGCCTCAACTACGTTCTGAGGAAGCGCGTTCCAGTAACTAATAACACGGTGACTGAAGTAGTGAAGTCGCTTCGATGTTTTTGGTATATCAGGCGTCTTCAACTTATAGATGTGCGCTCTGGTATCAATATTGCCAATCAAAAACAGTTTGTTGTAAGGCAAATCAGTCTTCAGAGTCATTATTTGGTATAGTAGCACTAAATCTGCTCTCAACCTTCTCGTTTCCAACTTCTGTAGCCGTAGATATCGCAGTCTCTCGCGGGTGGTCCAATGACGAATACTTGGTAGCAGTTTGGTCATTCTGCGTGGAGCCCCTTCGATCAAGTCAATATCTTTTAGATATCGCAGTCTCTCGCGGGTGGTCCAATGACGAATACTTGGTAGCAGTTTGGTCATTCTGCGTGGAGCCCCTTCGATCAAGTCAATATCTTTTAGATATCGCAGTCTCTCGCGGGTGGTCCAATGACGAATACTTGGTAGCAGTTTGGTCATTCTGCGTGGAGCCCCTTCGATCAAGTCAATATCTTTTAGATATCGCAGTCTCTCGCGGGTGGTCCAATGACGAATACTTGGTAGCAGTTTGGTCATTCTGCGTGGAGCCCCTTCGATCAAGTCAATATCTTTTAGATATCGCAGTCTCTCGCGGGTGGTCCAATGACGAATACTTGGTAGCAGTTTGGTCATTCTGCGTGGAGCCCCTTCGATCAAGTCAATATCTTTGCAGTAGGGACACCAAACCTGCGTAGCATATTCCAGATGAGGTCGCACTAAGGATTGATGGAGCAATACTATCGATGTTTTAGTGAAGTTTTTGATATGGCGTTTAATGATACCATAAACTCTATTAGGAGCATTTACAGCATTGACGCATTGGGATTCCCAGCTCAAGTCGTTCCATATCAAAACTCCTAGGTCACGTACTGTATCAGTTGTTGGGATTTGTTGTTCATTTAGTGTGTACGGGTAATGTGGGTTTTGACTGCCGAAATGAATAACGTATGATTTATCAACGTTGAATGATAGCTCATTTTCAACGGACCAGGAATGAAGACCGTTAAGGTCTTCGGATAGGCAGGCATTGCTAGACGCCCCATTGTTACCATCTATATTACGGAACACTTTTAGATCATCAGCAAATTTTAATAAACCCGAGTCAAATGAAGTATAGTTGTCTATATCATTAATATATAATAGGAATAATGCGGATCCGGCCACAGATCCTTGTGGGACGCCGCTCACAACAGGCGCAGCGTCCGACGTTTAACCTCGATATACAACTCGGCCACGCAGAAAACTTTCAAACCATACTATCGTCTTTTTATGCAAACCAAATGCTGATAGTTTTTGGACAAGCCGAAGATGACTAACCGAGTCAAATGCTTTTTTAAGGTCTAAGTAGATGCAGTCAACACAATTCCCATTGTTCAAACTGCGTGTGACATAATCCAGAAAAACTAATAGTTCTGTGCTGCAAGACCTATTTTTCAAAAATCCATACTGTGTACTATTTAATAGCCTATCAAAGCTAACTTTATTCATAACTTGCTCGCATATAATACTTTCCATAATTTTGCAGCAGACACATGTTAAGCTAACAGATCTGTAGTTTGATGCTACATATTTGTCACCTTTTTTATATAAAGGGATTAGCAGTAAGCCAATTTGCAAGTAATACACCAGTCCTGTAGGATTCTACAAATATTCGATGCAGAGATATTGCTATTTCATTTGACAATTTACGTAGAGCTCTATTAGATAAGTTATCGGATCCACTACATTTTTACATCGACCTGTAGTATCTTCTTTTTAATATCAGTAACATTAAACGCTATTTCGCTCATTGTGACAACACCATGTATATACTTAGTACGTAGTCTTACGTAAGCCTAGGTGGAACAAACATTGATGAGAAGTAAGAACTAGTCGGTAGTGGAACTACATTTGTGAGCGGAGCTTGGGCTGTGGCATTACGAATGTACCAGGGAATAACCGGAACCGAAATTTGCCTGAACCGGAACCGTCCATTTAAACCGGAACCTGGTCTTCGAAATTTATATATAGTAAAAGAGATGATGGAAGAAATGAAGGTATAGTGGATTTAAAATGCATTAAAAATAACTTTTACATTAAACTTAATGTATTGCGATGGTATTATTGTCTTTCTGAAACTTTAAAGAGCCTGAGGAAGCTAATAATGTTTATTTATAGATCAAAAATGTCCGTTTTTGGACATTCAGAGCAAAAAATGTCTTCCACTATACACCATTGCGTATACTGCGTCAAATCGAATGTGCTTACAAAGGTTGGAGCGTAGAATACATACTTTCGCTCTGTCTCCAGTCGCCTCCCTTTACTACACATACTTTTGTTGCATGTTCTGTAGGAAACTTAAAATTGTTGGTTTATATGATTCTAAGAGAAAATGATAGATGGGAGGTAATTTTCTGATCAGTGGTCAGAGACACTGTTTAGGCTAGCGTTGGACAAACAGTGCCCGTCAGTTAGATCATAATGATAATAACTTTCTAATCAGAATGCTACAAATGAGACACACTGTGATGCTGCTCGCATAGTTTCAATAAATACAGTTCATTGCCAAGAAATCAGTTTCTAGCTGCGTTGGAGATAACGTTAGTTTAATTCAGTTTAGACTGATTTACCAAGTTTACAAGCGCATTGGCTGGTTCTTGAAGCAATTTATGTTAGCCAAGCATACCCTAAGTACTTCTGCGTAAGCCATACTCTGTTACCGAGTTTGATCGGTTTAATTGAAACGTACCCCACAGACTTCTGGATACGTAAAATAGCTGCTACAAGCATCAACGTGGCTTTGATTTGCTAACAAACTTTTGCGGGTTATTATGAAAAGTTCCAACTGAAATTATGTGCACTACTTACGTTTCAAACGTCAAATTGCTTAGTTAATCTTTTCTTTTGCTTGGTTGTATTGGAGCTTGATCATTGTATAATATATATTACATATGTTTGGATCACAGATGATGCAAAAAACGTGGAAAATTTCAAACAAAATTTTTAAACCGGAATTCCGGTTCCGGTATGGTTTTTGCCTTTTGCCGGAACCGCAACCGGATCACGATTTTCGCCGGAACCGGAATTCCGGTTACTCCCTGGAATGTACTCAATTTTATGTTCTTGTAACTACATTGCATAGGGCTTTATCATTGGTAAAAATATTATATTTGAATTCTTCGACCCAAAAACCCTATAATGGTTTGATCGAAACGATTCTATTTCAATAAATAATACAAATATTGCAAAATTTTCTATTTTAGCTGCATAAGCTTAACTAATTAGCTAATTACTAATTAACCACTCAAAAGTTTTTAATCCCAAATATCAGGTGCACACTCTGACATGATAGGCTTTCAAACAAAAAAATTTAAAATCGGTTCAGTGGTTCTTGAGATCCGTCAGACCGAACGAACGAACGGACATCGACCTTTTTACTCCCAGACAGAAAATAAAAACGCTTCGCTTCGCTCCGCTCAATGAAACATATTAGCTATTTCTCGGGCTCCGTTGCAATAGAGTCATCTGGTCTGCGAAGTGAAATTGAGCCACAGTCACTTTTCCGTTTTGTGTTAACATACCTACGCAAAAAACGATTTTGTGTCAGATTTAATGTTAGAAGCCAGTTTTAGTTCAAAAGTTTTTATAGCTGAATCACATTCTCGATCCGCAGTACGAAGTTTATTTTGAAGTGTTGACTGTGTATTTCTACGCTTAAAATTACGATACGCGTTATTCTTGGCGTTTATTGCTCGCCATGCTTTATATGATGCCCAAATAGGTTTACTTTATAAGTCGATTTATTGACCTGTTTAGGCATCGATAGATTCAGAGATACTGTTAAAGCTGTTTGAAGGCATTCCACATACCGTTCACCGTGTTTTCAGGTCTCAACGCCAGGTTTTGACAAAATATCATTTTAGCTCGCGCCTATTGTAGTTCGATAGCGCGATGTAACTGTAAAACTGATCTAAGAGGTGCTGAACATTATACTGTTTCCCATAACAATTGAAAAGCAACAATATTGCGCTCACATGTAGCGGTGAGTGGAGGTTTTACTTGTACGTTCGTCACAGTGTCATCGGCAAATGTAAAAACGTTGACTGAGTCCACCATCCAAAATAAGATTCATAAATGCATTACAGCGATTAGGCCACTTCATACGTACCCAATCAATCTCAGGATAATTAAAATCTTCAACCAAAGTAATTTACTATAACAGTGTTCGTTTGACAAATGGTGGATCAGTTGATTTATATATTGCAGTATCAGTATTACCACCGATGGATTCGGTGGACGATATATACACCCAATCAGACTGGATCCACCCGTAGCCACATCTATAAAACAAAGAACAGCTTCACACTCGAAATTTACAGGTATATACAGAAACAGAGGCAGGATTTCACATAAACTGCAACCCCTCCTCTTTTTTGACGGGTCCGATCGTAGCGAAACACGTTCGCACGTACGTACTTGCTTGCATTTCTGACGAACATCACTGTGTTGATGTGAAACACAAACAAAGTCCATAGAGTTTCTTTGAATACAAAAGTCATTTAGAGACGTATTGTGCACCATCAAGCCACTCGGTCACCCGAATGGACTGTGTTAATAATCTCAGATAGCACACTAGTAGTTACGCGATTCCCTGCTCATTTCGGACGCATAGCTCTATAAGCTTTATCTATTGCTCGCTGGGTGGGGTCTTATCTGCGTTTATATATATCCCATATAAGTTGTGGCTGTCATTATCATTAAGTTTTCTCAACGCTTTTACATTTGAAAACACACATTGTTGCTGGGAAACAGAACCTAGGACGACTTTAAGCAGTCGTTTATGACGGCTTTGGGTATTATAGTTGGCTGCGGGTGGGGAACCAAGACGAAACATGGCTTTAATATCATATTCAAGACCCGGTGCAACATACTCGATGGCATCTTTAACAATACGCTCATCAAACTCCTTTCTGACCTTTGCATCTCCCTCAGCCTCCGGAACAGCGGCAAAAATTAAATTAGTTTTGTGACATTCCTGGTCACATATTTCCGATATCACCTTTTGTAGAATTTCACCGCTTTCATTATTTTCTTATTCGTACATACTTCAGAATCGATCGTGCTGTGTGGGTAGAAACCAACACTTCTGTCGCTGGATTCATTTAAAACAGTGACATCACACTTACTCGCCGAAAGATGATCAATTTTGTTCGACAGTTAGTAATGCATTCCACCATTGCATCTTGCTTCTTCGAGACCTCATCAAACTTGGCTCACAGCGATTTTACCGCACGGAGCTCGTCGCCCACGTGTACAATACACGAATCACAGTAATAGCGCACAGAAGCATTTTCACGATTTAACCAATCATGCTGACTTGAGCTAACATCACTGCATGGTTGGGCACCATGCATATACATTAGACAGAGAGCGCAGTGTAAAAACGAATCGCCGTTGTCAACTCTGACATTTTGCTTACATTTACCACAATTTGGATTAATATTCGTCGTTGATTGTGACCATTTGCGTGGTATGACCATTGTTACCATTAATCAATAAATAGTATAAATCTGAATAAAAGCTTTATTAGCTAACCTATTCTTAACAGTCTTGAGTTTTAGTAGTTCAGCTGCTGTTTTGTCTTAGAAAAAGCCTGTCGGGCTTCAGCGAGTGTGAAGTGACGGATTAATTGATTTCGTTTTATTTGTCACAAGGCTTACCTAGCTAAGTTATATGGCTTAGTATTAAAACGTGTTATTCGGTTGTATTAGCGGTGATGCACTATAGTTATACGAATACCGGCATTATTCGGATTTAAAGATTTGGAGCTCAAAATGGTTCTTGGTGGATTAATATTAGTTTTTGGAACTGGAAACGTATAAACAAGTGCGTGTGTAATAGGTTTCTGGTTTTGAATCTACAAACAACTTATGGTGGGCTTTTAGATTACAGAGCGTAAGAATTATGCGAAAGCAACGTCTTAGACGTAACCAAGTTTTGCCTTGGTATTATACCTTTAATACAGAATGTGACATCGGCAATATTACGTTTCACAAATGAATACTTTTAACGAAGTTATTAGTTAAATCAATAATACGTATTAGTTTCCAAAAAAGAAGTGGTTATAAACTACTAGGAGCGGTGTGGTAGTAGCAGATATCAGTTAGTAATAACTTACAAATTCGGCCCTTACGCGTTGAATAGTAATACCCGGGCGATAGCGCAGATGGGCTTCTGGCTAGTAGCTATCAAATATCTTGTGGATAAGTGTAGATTCAAACATTTCCTGCGTTAATTCAGCTCGACTTCTCGCTTCGATCATAGCACAGCTTCTGTTCTTGTCTAACTGAAATAAAAAACAACGAGAAGCAAAACGAAAACAATGAAGTAATTAGCTGCGATAGATTAAACAGCAATTTAAACCATGCAATCTGTTTGTAAAAGACCGTTGAACGCGCTCAATAACATCTACATATATCTTTAAGAAAATATGGAGACCATATAGACGTACCATATTCCATAGTTGGTCTGACATACGTAAGTAGTAAATAACTTTAATATAAAAGCTGTATCTCGTGTCTTGAATGTTGAAATATATGGACACTAGAAAATTACTTTTTTAGCAAGTTTCTTGGTTCCAGGAAAGATAGAATCTTAAATGGCAGATATTTTGAACATGTGCTAATCTATCGTTTCCGATAGAATGCTGGGTGTTATATATTAGGGGCCCAAAAACAAAAATATGGCATTTATCTATAGCGAAATTTAACTGCCAACGACGTCGCCCATAACGACAAATTATCTAAATCGAATTGTAGATGTTCACAAAATCCTTCGTATTGTATTAGACCATATTTTCGCATCATCAGCGTACATATTTATTTGGCAAAAGGCCATATTTGCTAGAAGATTATTTATATAAATCGAAAAAAGCAAAGGTCCCAAAACAAGGCCATAAGCCACGCCACTAAGCACTGCTGCAGGATCTGAAAATTCATTTTCTACTAACGTTATTTGGTTACGATTGTTTAGGAAACTAGTAATCTAACTTAATAGTTTCCCACTAATACCGTACTTTGACAGCTTATACACTAGTTTCGTATGATTTACCGTATCGAAAGCCTTAGCGAAGTCAATATAGCAAGCGTGAATATTACTTTAGCTTGGTCTTACTTCAACCCATTCAGTTAAAGTGGCACGAACATTCGTAACAGTCGATTTTTTTGGCAGAAAACCATGTTGTTGATCGCAAATTAACTTATTTTCTAGCAGATATTTGAAAATGTGCTCCTTTAGTATGTACTCAAGCACTTTTAAACTAATTAGTCTGTACTTGACTTGACTTGAACACTCTTCGCACTCAATGTTCATATGTCATTGTACGGCAGATATCAAGCGTTAGTGCCTTACAACGCTCACGGTGAATAGCGACTTCCATACACTCTTCTCCCCAACGCGACCACTTCCGGCCCACAAAACGCTCCAGACGTTTTTGGACAGCTCTTGACCACGTTTTGAAAGCCCCGCCCACAGGTCATTTCCAGGCTCGAGGGGCATCCATCAGCAAAACTTGCTTCGGGATGCGATCTTCGCCCATTCTTAGCACGTGTCCGAGCCAGCGAAGTTGTCGTTCGAAGTCTGTAATTAGAAGCAATAGAATTATCGTTTTTACACTTGTACAGAGGTATCACGTGAGATAGCAGCCATTGCACACACCTTGTTTGAAAGAAACTGTGAAAATGCGAAACAATAGAAGAGCAAGGGCAGGGGCTAACTTTTTAAGTAGTACAAAGAGTGAGCCCGCTGCACGATACCCCCAACAAGAACTTTTATCAGCTACTGGTTATATTGCTTAGCGAAATTGCATAGTTTTATGTATCTGGTGTTTTCTTTGGTTTTTGTCTAAACCGGTTTCAATTTAGCGATTTCAACTCAGAAACTAGTGAGATTGTTAACCAGCAGCAATCTTAGCATAAACATCTAGTCGTATAACTATTTGGCAAACCCAAACATGTAATCATTAGTGTTCTTAAACATATTGTGAACACTATCTAATTCCGTTTTACTATACCAATTAATTATACGCCTCATATGTATAAGTAAATCTCCAGAATTAGCAAGTATTGAGCTTATCGCGAAATATAGTTAATAGTGAGAAAGTAATTGAGCATGCGTGGGAGGATGGGAGATAGAGTATAGGTGAGGAGTTTATAATCCACTACAATTCCGTAGCCTGGTGACTGGGCCATCGTGGAATAAAATCAAAGTTACTGCAACGCATCTGGTATACAAGTGTCGAGCTCGTAAATCTAAGCTCCCCTTCAGGTCTGAATGACTTCTTGCTCTTTAACACGTCGAGCTTAAATTTGGCGAGTACATCAGTGTGTAACACCTTGCGTGCGCTCGCATTCGGCAACGCGTCCTCTATAGCAAAGTAAAGGGTTGCATCTCATTCGGGGCCTTTACTAATATAAGATCGTCATAGCGTGCTGTTACTTCATAGGTCGATGGATAGTAAAACGTGGTACTTATAGGGTAAGATACCGCTCGGGCATCCCATCTAAACACACAAGAGTTGTAGTAACATAATCAGATAATCATAAAACTATTGGTGAGTTGTCAGTTTAGGGCTTAAGAACAATTGGAACATTGCTACTCGTATTGATTGATATACACTTATTGGTATTATGTTTTATAATTATATGTTATAACTCATTTGTTTAACTTTTATAATAAACACTTTACCTTCGACTGTGCCTGGAATCGTGTTGGTATTATAATAGTGGCATAGAGGAACAAGGCATAATATGTAGCTGCTTGGTTCTTAGATCTTAGCACCAGCACGCGTTTGGGGGTGTTGGGGGGCTGATATAGGTACCCCGATCCCATAAAACTTTATAAAATAGCAGCTCTAATAATATATATTGGTCATTTCACGAAACGTTTGAAACACCATTTTTGAAGCCAAAACGATATAAAAAACCCTGAATGTTTGAATTTAGATGTCTCTATGCAAAACGAGCTACCTGAAACCTGCTACAGGAGCCGCAAAGGGTACCCCTGTGGGGTCATATTTTAATCCGAAATAAGTCATTATTCTGTAGGGTAACGCTGTGACACGTGAACCATGGTCTGTTTGTATGCAAGTCAGACCAAAAGGGTCATGGTCAAGCCATTTGGAGGATTTGCGACCTAAAATTGGTGCGGCTAGGGCCCTTTTATGGTTAAAAATCGACCAATTTAGAACAAGCCTGTCGCAGAAGTTTTTTAGCGCAACGGGGACAGCATCTACAGATACCATTTTATGCTCACAAACCAACCATGAGTAGGGGATGTCCGACAAAAAATTTCAGGCAGATTCGTAGGCCTTGTAAAAATCGGCATCCCGATATGTGTTAGTCAGGGGGCTACACGTTCCTACAACATACGTTGCGTGAAACTTTGGCTACTTCTAGAGATTCTAGATTTATTTTAACACGCTGCTGTTGTAAAACAAACTCAATTGATGTACGATTAGCTTACATTTAGGTGATACCAATGGCAGTGCGAAGAATAGATGTGCGGGCAGGCAGAAGGGTTCCCTAGCTACCCAGTTAACAGCACGGCCCCATATCATAGTGCAATGATGATGAACTTATATATTAATATGATTCTTGCGACCTTCGGTTTCTTTTATTATACATGCTGTCGGGTGGCTACATTTCCATTAAAAAATTTTAATACATGTGTCGATTGTAGTGGTGCGTTACTATGTTTCTGTCCATCCTATTGTAAAACTGTATGCAAAATTTGGCTTTTTTTAAATTTCATTTTCGGCAGGTCGGGTGGGGCCTACATTTTGCATACCCCATTTTTGGCACTTTATGACCTTTGACCTCATAATGAAACAACACATGGACAGACGCTGATATTCGTTTTTTCAATAACACCTGTACTGATTACGATTACCGTTATATAGAATTTTGCCGCTACTGTACTTTGCGTTATTTACCAGCGTATGCAAGCTGCCAGATTTGACCTTGGTCGGGGGCTACATGTCACGAAATAATTTTTCGGAAGCTTGACGTCAGCTTCAGTGTCGATGCTTACTCCCAAGTTTTTCCGGAAAAATTAGCAAATACCAAAGGATCACAGTGAAATGAAAAACACACATATGTATCACGTGCTGGCGATACGGCGAACGTTTATAGTGGGACATGTGTTTTTGGCTTCATTTGGCCAACCCGGGTTGAGGGCCTCTGGCTCCTGCTATGTTAGGGGTACAGAGGTCCACCATACCTCATTATGACCGTCGGACATGCTATTACTACATCTCACAGCGACATTAAATTTCCTTCCAAAAGACTGGTGCTATGGGCCAAAACGTGCCGATGTAGCCCCCCCGACTAATTACATGGTTTCGTGAAATGATCCATATTACATAATACACACAAACACATATATATACATTATAATTACTAGTTGATCGGCTGCTGATCTCGTATCGAGACTTTAACTTGGTTACTAATCCTGTTAATTATTTGTTTTCTTTAGCAATATATAATTGGGATTAAGGGACTTCAATTTCTATTTGTTGCGAACGGTTATAAAAGCGGCGCGGGAACACAGAATGCATAGCTATTAAAGCACGAGTAATCGTGGTGAAAATATTGTTGCACGCTACGAAGTTACGTCAGATTGCACACCTGAATGTCACGTTCTTAAATGACGAACCCGCGATCCGACTACAACTGTATCAAAGGGTTTAGCGCAAGGTACAACCTCTCCGCACGCATTGTTAAATTACATATTTTGAAATTGGACCTGGTTATTGTGGGGACGTTGCTCCACACAAGTTGAGCAGCGCCTTGTGTAATACATACAGTTGTATACGAGATCACTAGTTCGATACCGCGGATTTGTGTTAACTGCCGAGAAGCAGCGCTCAGCGTGTTTGTATCGTTGTATCCTATTTTATTGCCCAGATGGCTCTTCCTATGAGCCCTTGTTTCTCAAATTGTTCTGGTCTGTTGGTAAAACAAGGACCCGGGTCAAAGAATACAAGGATTGTGATGTACATATGGAACAATGCTTGTATTCCAGGAGCTTTTTAATTATGCAAACGTGCATCTAGATGTATTACGATAACGTTTAATTAAATGGGAAGTACCGCCTGGTTGACTCATCTATGAC
>JASANE010002650.1:0-34740 GCA_030248225.1 Trileptium ribeirensis | reverse complement strand
GAAAGGTAAAATTTAAGTTTTGATTTTTATAAATATAAGTATGTATTTCCAACGAACACAGTCATTGAGCGTTAAAGCAGATACAAAAATTTCGTACTCCGGGCTTTAAATTAATGGGTGCTCTCGGTGTATTTCATATACATTTAAAACGCGTGAAAGGTAAAATTTAAGTTTTGATTTTTATAAATATAAGTATGTATTTCCAACGAACACAGTGATTGAGTGTTAAAGCAGATGCCAAAATTTCGTACTCCGGGCTTTAAATTAATGGGTGCTCTCGGTGTATTTCATATACATTTATGCGACGTTCACGTTATAATGTCCCCGCTGTTTGGAACTTTTGACCCCCTGTAGTCGCGACCTTACCGTATAGACGGTCAGGGTGACACCCATACTGTAAATCAAATGCCGAGGGTGTACGACACACCCTTAGCTACTAAATTTTTTCTAGACAGTGTCGTACACACCCTTAGCTACCAATTTGGCGCGAATTAACTATAACGGACACCGTCTGTATCGAATGCGGTTTATTAGTCAACTGTCCTATGGAGTTTTTCCTAAATTCTCGATATTTGTATCTAGCCCATATGAACATTGCTCAAATAATTCCGAACAGTGTCAATAAAACTGCCAGAAGACACGGTGTGCCTGACACTGTCGGCAAGTGGTAATACGCGTAACTAGCTACCGTTGAAAAAATTTATTAAAAACATGGGGGTGTCTAAGACACCCTGTTGTCAACAGTGTGTCTGACACTGTGTGGGGTACATAGGTTCCAAACGTTGGGGACATTATAACGTGAACGCCGCATTAAAACGCGTGAAAGGTAAAATTTAAGTTTTGATTTTTATAAATATAAGTATGTATTTCCAACGAGCACAGTGATTGAGTGTTAAAGCAGACACCAAAATTTCGTACTCCGGGCTTTGAATTAATGGGTGCTCTCGGTGTGTTTCGTATACATTTAAAACGCGTGAAAGGTAAAATTTAATTTTTGATTTTTATAAATATAAGTATGTATTCCCAACGAACACAGTGATTGAGTGTTAAAGCAGATACCAAAATTTCGTACTTGGTGTGGCTAACAAGTGAGATACCATAAAAGTCATTCCTCCAATTGATTGAGTGTTAAAGCAAATACTAAAATTTCGTACTCCAGGCTTTAAATAGAATGAAAATTGTCTAGGTGTGGCTAACAAGTGATATACCTTAAAAGTCATGTTTCCAATTCTCGGCGAGGTATATCTATTATTGATGAGGACATGCTATAATAGTTAAATTGTCGAACCTTTTTGAATAACTTCAAAGGTAGTGTTTTAAAAAATATATTGGCAACGAAATAGCTGCACTGAACGATTTGTTGTTACGAATCAACAGCAACATCTATTAATAGGTTAAGAATATAACCATGTTTACGCTCAAAATCTGTAAAGTTAAGCCATCTATCAATATCATGCATATTGATTTTAACAATAGAATCTAACTAAACGTTAATCGGATGAAATAGCAACGCGTGTATGTATTTCAATTGAAAAGTATTTTAATTTAATTTATAGCAATAAAATCATATATTGTCATGTTCCTTTTGTAATTTAGACTCATTCAATATTCACCGGATCGTCGTTGATTCTTTGAAATACAATTTTATAAAACCAGCCACAATATTCTCAATCATAGAGGTTGGTACATGGTGGCTATTGTTGTCATTAAACATTAATACTTAACAGAGACCAGATATAGGAAACAAAGTTGGTCAGCAATAATTCATAACCAGCTATAACATAAGGATAACTACGCTTATTTTCCCTACTACCGTTGGGCGTTTAGTGCACTAAAATATTGAAAATGCATAATTTTTGCATTAAATCCACAACTTCATATAAAATGAAAGATAATTCGTCAGATTATTTTGTAACAAACATATAATGGACTATTTTTGGCTTTTGCTACATTTCACGATATTCGATGGATCGCCGACGAGCCAAAAGAAATTCATTTCTTCTGAGTCATATCATGTTGCGCCTAAATGTATAACCGTTCTATTACACAGCAAAAGCAAGGGATCCGGAATCTCAAATATAATACGGTGATACTAAGCGTTCATGATCGGTTCTGAAGAAGCGACCATAAACTTTTGATCATAAATTGTTTTACTGAAATTGTTTTATAAAGCGAAATATTTCTACACAATTGTCTATAAAATATGACGATATACTTCAATTTCCAATCACATCTTACGTCTCATTGTTATTTTTTCAAGAAAAATCGCCAGACTCAAGATTGTGAACTGTGAACAAAATTCTGACCTTTCACTGGTTCTCCAAATACAAAATATAACAATGCCTCTGGTACAACAAATGTAGACAATTTGTGTGTCGATACAAGAAAATTACAACTCATTTTCAAGTGAAAACGGAATTGATCGTGGATATTACTATTTTATTGTCAATTCTCGTTAATGTTGTTCCGGATTTTGAACTTACGATGAAGCATGGAATCGGTGTCGCTACAATTGGGAGGATTTGACTTGTCCATGCCAGTGAAATGCAGATAGTATTGGACAATTCGGCACCGATGACTAGGCTAGCTAGGTTCCTCGGAAAGACTTATTATCATTTCCAAGAAAGCTAAGATCATACGTGCCGTCATAAATAACAATAATATGAACGTCAACTTCTATCTCAACAATGAATCAATGAAGATTCAGTAAGGTATTAACTTCGCTGGATACGTGAGTAATATGTACAAACGATATGCCGTTGGAAATTAGTTCACAACACATGCAGCAGTTCCTTGACCGGTCACTTCTGGTGAACTAAACAAGTAAGCTTGAAAATTACAAACTTTATCTTGCACTTTGGTCAACACTGATACAACTCATTGAGACATGCAGCAGTTCCTTGTCCGGTCACTTCTGGTGAACTAAACAAGTAAGCTTCAAAATTACAAATTTTATCAAGCACTTTGGTCAACACTGATACAACTCATTGAGACATGCAGCAGTTCCTTGTCCGGTCACTTATGGTGAACTAAACAAGTAAGCTTCAAAATTACAAACTTTATCTTGCACTTTGGTCAACACTGATACAACTCATTGAGACATGCAGCAGTTCCTTGTCCGGTCACTTCTGGTGAACTAAACAAGTAAGCTTCAAAATTACAAATTTTATCAAGCACTTTGGTCAACACTGATACAACTCATTGAGACATGCAGCAGTTCCTTGTCCGGTCACTTATGGTGAAGTAAACAAGTAAGCTTGAAAATTACAAACTTTATCTTGCACTTTGGTCAACACTGATACAACTCATTGAGAGATTACCAGTCATAATCAACGATGCACCAGTGATCAAAAGCCCTGTATTTGAATTTCAATATTAACGGCACATAATCGGTATATCCGCGCTATCACAAACCAGTTCCTAATCCAGTAGCTTAAGGTTGCACTCTTCTGCAAGCACCTGTTTCCAAAGTCTCGATGGTTTGTTTCGACGAAGCTACATCTATCTCGCAATGTAATGAATACAACACATCACCAGCTGATAGGATGCGACCGATTGCGGCTATCAGGAAGACGTGTCTTCGTGCAATTGCATAAGATCTAGCATCGTTGGCCCCAACACCCACCCGCGCTCAAGATAGTAAGACATCTGTGAAGACCTTGTATTTGTCGAATTTAACGGTGAATTCTGTTCAAACCGCTGTTTATGATAGCGCTATGGATTTCCGATGCAGGATTCAACCCAAACAATTAATCAAAAGACAGACTGTGATTTCGCTCTATGTACGATCTACTTAATATGGAATACACGACTAAATCCAAATATATATATACATCATACACTTTCAGAATCAAAATTTTACAAAGTCTATGTGAAGCCTTGGGGCCCTCCTAAATTTATGTTCAAATAGATAAGAGTGAACAGCTCATGGCTCGCCAGGATGAGACAGGCAAAGAGATAAATGCATTTCCGTCGTGAGTTCTGTCAATTTTCTGTCTTTGATGACTAGATATAAGTCTAAATGGAAATCGAGTTGTCGGCACAGCTCCGAGGAAGGACTTATTGAATTGAAAACTTTTGTCTCATTCTCTATGTGGTCAGTTTTACATATTTATTTATCGGTCCTGGTAAGATTACGTCACATTATGGGTACATAATACCAGCGGAGACGAAGCTGGGACGGGACAGCTCAGACATATTATATAGTACCAGAATGTTTGATTAAACTTTATACTATAAATAAATAAATAATATAAATAAATATGAAATCGCAAGTAGACATTATTTGAGCAAATCTGTTTAGTGCTAATAGCAGTTGTATAGTTTAGCGTAACTTGGTACACATATAATAATAATTTAATCGGTACAAATACATGCGAAAGATGTCTCGCTATCACAAAGTCACATTTCTCACCCGCCCCTGGGACACTTTTATCCTGGTAACTTGCCATAGATTACTTAGTCCAAATAACCCTGAGTGGCGGTACGTTATAACTTTAGAAAAAAGAACAGTTTAGAGCGGGGGGTTCGGAGGACAGCCCCCTACTTAGGCTTAGTGTGTCTCATATAACTTAGCTTAGACTAAGACATGATAAGGCTTAGTATATCGCGAACGGCATGGCCTGCATTTTATTTCCGCCCCTCAGGGTTACTTGAGTATAAATCATAGCGAATAAAACTATAACTATTATAAATGGTTGTAAGAAATTCGTTTACAAAATTTATTTATGATGGGAAATTTACTCACAGCCGTTCATTTGAAGCACATGTTGTTTATCTGGCAAGTCTAAGACTTAGTCGGACACTAACTTACTTTAAGAAATCATAGCAGCATACCATTCTGCTTTCTGGTCTACAAGTGAGAAATAGCTAGATTGTCAGACCCTGACTGATCGCTCTTTCTGAACCGTGACCCACTTGTCACCGCTGAGCAGGGCTTTTCATGATTCATCTCCGGCTCGGCTGTTACGCTCCTGATAATAAATGTTTGGGAATGCTTAATTTTAGAGGGAACATACTTTAGAAAACACCAAAAGCACAATATATGTATAATAAATATATGTATATATATTATTACATTTTACTGCTTTTAAGAACAGAGCCGAGGTAATCTCGGCTGTTCTTGCTGTTCGGCAAACTCGTGTTATACACCAGTAGATATATGTACATAATATGTATGCATATATGTATATATATCATTACATTTAGTGCATTTAAGAACGGTGCCGAGGTTATCTCGGCTGTTCTTGCTGTTTAGCAAACTCCTGTTATACACCAATGTATATATAATTATGTTCTTTGTTATTTATCGGTTGTGTGTAGCGTTAAAGTTTCGACTGCCCAAAAACCTTTTAGCCAGTCCAAAAATTTTTGTGCATTGCCAAACCGAAATAACCTATCAAAAAGTTACTGTTTACAACCTTCATTAAAAATTTTCTGACAATGTACATTTGACATGTGATTAGTAATATTTGTTGTGATTGACGGCAAATACTTACCATTCAAATAAAAATGATGAACTGAGCAAAATGATTGTAGCACAATATCGAGTAAATGGCCAATGCTACATAGTTGTAGTACGTTAAAAGCAGAGAACGCTTAGTGCGGGGATTTAAACTTCGTTTGGCATTGACTTGGCATGTATGATATGTCAAGCTTAGGCTAAAAGTTTAAGCTTAGTATATCGAGAACGGCATAGCATGCATTTCTCTAACACACCCAAACGCTGCGTTAGCCGAGAAAACAACACTCTGTTCTATGGTGTAGCTAAATTAGATATATGTTTTTAACTATAAGAACTCAAGTGGCCATAATGCCAAAGATTATCAAAGAAGGGCAGAAAAGTTTTAGAAAGCATAAAAAGTAATAAAATTGAAAAGATCCTCAATAATTATAATATATTTTTGACTTGTTTCCTAAAATATATAATTTCTATTATTTTGACCTGTAATTAACTGATCAAATACGTACAAAGATTATATAAACTTAAAAATAATTCTTTTGTTAAAATATTTCTAAGGAATTATAAAATTGAAATAAAGTAATCAGAAAATTATATGTGGATGTTTGTCGACCAAAATAACAATAAAATGGAAATTTGACGGGTTGAAAGGGAGGTTTAGCCATTAAGCGTTGCAAACAATAATATTTTTCGTCGTCTGACCTTGGCAGAATATGACTGTAATATGAATGAAGTAATTCACCGTAAGTTTTAGAAATAAACTACAATTTAAGAAAACAATTTTCTTATCTCTTCAACTAGACTGGCAATGAATAAAATGTAAAATGTAGACTGCGACAATCCGTATGTTACTTATTAAAAGGCAACGTTTTTGCGATAAATATATAATGTCTAAATTAAAAGCGGATTGAATCAAACTGGGTAATAGCTTTCGTTAAAAAAAAATCTTTTGTCCGATATGAATCTAGAAAGTTTGTATCGAGCGATTGATAGCCCAAGTACTTGCAAAGATGTATTCTGAAATTTTATACACTTTTCACAGAGGAAACAGTCATAGCACCGCATCGCCCGGTGTTGATTGTTTCAAAGGAATATAAGTTTATATTAAAATACGAAATAACGATAAACAACGAGTTGCCACAAAGAAGAAACAAATCTTCAAAATTTCTTACCATATCCATATGATTTATACGAGCAGTAACGACGTTTTAAAAACTTTCAAATAAAAATTATTATCTGACCCCCATTTTAGGTTTCAAACATTACCGACCATTCCAATGTGTATATATCGTCCACACATATCGTCTATACCACCTGGTTCTAAGACTGAATCGAGCCACTATCCCAAACTACTCTCCTAAAAGTATATCGAGCCACTATCCCAAACTACTCTTCTAAAAGTATATCGAGCCACTATCCCAAACTACTCTCCTAAAAGTGTATCGAGCCACTATCCCAAACTACTCTCCTAAAAGTATGGCAGGACGCATGAACATCAGGAATATTTGAAAAAAATAGATTGGGTAATTCATAAATAACATTCGATCTCAGCTTCTTGAAAGTTTACTTTGTTGTTATATTACCGAAGAGTGTCACACGCTCCCGGAGAAACCATCGAAATAGATTCTTGGATTCGCCCGTAAAATCCCGTGCATGGTGCAAATTCGATATGTGTCAAATCCGTCAATTTGCCAGTGAAATGCCGTGCATGGCGTAAAATCGATGCATTACAAACAGACTAACAATTTATTTAATCTAGCAATAGGTAATTACTTCAGCTAGCTGCCAAGTCACACATGTCATTATTCAGCTTAATGAAAATCCAAAGTTTCATAGAATATGACAGGGATATAGATGCCTTCTAATTACCTTTAAATGTGTGTTTTCAAATCCACATTTGTTTTCAAAAGATACCACGAGTAGGGAATAGTCAAAAGAAAATAGTCGATAAAGATAGATAGGTATACCTCCTATAAAAGAAACAACATAATTTGAAATTTATTCAGCATTAAACGAAACCTTCAAGCCAACTAAACTACCTATATCTAATAAGTATATATGTAATGACAAAGAATATTGACAAAACTAAATATATATAAATCGAAGTTGCAGTTAATCGTAATAACAATAATAATCACGAAGCGCTCGCTGGGCAAAAGCGAATCGGTGCGGGTAAACAAATAAATAAAATTGGTCCCAGGAGAGCTTCGGCTTTTAGTCGAAGTTTTAATTCTGGTAGTTCCACCCAACAAGTAAATAAACTCCGCTGCCTATGGTAACTGACCAGAGACCCAAACACAGACACTACACACTAAATAAATTATTTATTGGCACTCGCAGGGAACCAAATTCTTTCAATCGACTATTTCTCATTTTTTCTGCTAGATTTCAAATTCGATTCTGTATCAAATCGATTGAAATTTTCCTGCATTTAAACCTGGATAAATTGTTAATGATTTTCTTTATAAAACGAATTAAAACAACCAAAACTAACACAATTGTAAAAACTTCTATATGAAAGACAACCGTGCGATGTCTTACAAAGTTGTAGAAACTATGCGTGTGTAAAATTAGCTTTGCGCACCAAATTCTTCAGTCATAATATGGCTTTTCAGTTTTTTTCTATACCTAAACATTAAAATGTTAACATCACAAAAAATGGTTCTATAAGTTTCTAAATACTTCTGCGGCTTCTAGGGTTCTGGGCATCATAAAATCACTGGAAAAGTCCAACGGAATAAAATAGGTTTATTGATTCTACAATAACTAGAACCATTCGCTGTACTGGATGATTTGTAACCACCTCCACATAGGTTTAATCTAAGTATAAGTCTAGCTTTTCGCCTTATAAATAAAGTGGAAATCTAGGGCTTTTAAGCTTGCAGTATATCGAAAATGCATCGCTTGCATTGCACTTCGACCTCTAAATGTTACCTTGGACGTACCTTTAGTACTAGTGTCATATTTTTCCAATTTTTTCTGTAATGCCTTTTCAAGTTATATTTTATTAATGTAATAATTTTTGATTTTGCAATGTCTATATATATAAACGGGGACTTTTTTACGGAGATATATTTTCAAACGAAATCATATCAAAAATGTTACACTGGCCGTAGCGTTTAGTAGTGTGATATATTTCCAATTTTTCTGTAATATCTTTTGAGTCGTGTTTTACTGAATGTAATGTTTTTGATGTTGCAATGTCTATATAGACATGTGGGCTTTCCTTAAGAAGTTGAATTTCCAAACAAATTCGATGCCATAATTCGGGCTATAACCATACAGTTTAGAATAAGGTAATTAATGCCATGTGGGGAAGCAAATGGCTACTGAACCAGTGGATAATCTGTTCTCAAAGTAACGCGGCTTTTCAGGTTTTTCATATTTTTCAACTATACATCTATCTGTTGAAATTATCCTTTCATACCGCTGGTTCCAAGTGAACCTCACGCAACTTGTGAGTCGTTTTGTTTACTGAGTTCTTGGTTGCAGTCATTGGTTTACATAAACAAGTTTTACCTTCACATACCGGGTTCAATAGATCGGGCCGGCTTGACATTGTCAAACATTGCACGATACACAAATTAATTCGGCCATAAAAAGGGTCAGTGAGTAAATTTGGAAATAAATGAATAAAGGAAATAATTCCGAGATCATAAGCGGAATATTAAGAGTATATTTTAGTTGGTAGATAAGGATTGGTTAAAGTTTTCTTACTTTTTTCCAAAACACCAACACAGGTAGAAATTGCTACATATTTGTGTTTACACGTTTTGCATAAGCTTATGCGATATTCACGTTATAATGTCCCCAACGTTTGGAGTGTATGTAGCGCATACTGTTAAAAGCGCACCCTCTATAACAGGGTATCTTAGATACTCTTATGTTTTTCATAAAACTTTTTAATGGTAGTTAGCTAGAGCTATTGCCATTTTTCGACGGTGTCGAAGACACCGTGCATTCTTTGCAGTTTTATTGACGGTGTGCGGCATACCATCTCGTCAAAGTGCTTATTTTATAGATACAAATATTGAAATTTTCAAAAAACTAACAAAACAATTGAAGATACACCGCATTTGTCACAGACAGTGTGCGTTACTGTTAAGTCGCGAAAAAATGGTATCTAAGAGCGTGTGCGCCACCGTAAATAAAAGATGTAGCTGCTTTGGGTGTATACACTCAGGAATTTATTTACGGTATAAGTGTGACCCTGACTGTCTATACGGTAGCGATTACGACTACAGGCAGACAAAAGTTCCGACAGTGGGGCATTAAAACGTGAACTCAGCATTAGTTGCGGTTATCCAACATTATTTTATGGGATTTTCGAATGTTCAATGAACAGTGCCTACTGACGTTGGATACTAGCTATGTCTCAAGCATTAGCTGTAGCATGGGGTAAATGTCGGCACACACTCTGGGCGCCAAGTCAAAAGTATGAGACATGAGTTTGAGCGAAGCAGACAGGGGGAACCGTACAAATCTCTGATTGACCGGTTAGCCCCGTTACAACTCAGTTGTGACATTGTTGTAACAATTTTTATCCTATATACTATTCTACATGTAAATCCACACGTTTTTAGTCATGTGCACAATATATGGTTTTTACTTTGAAACAGTTTTAAAAACAGCAAAAGCATAAAAACTGAAATCAAAATAAAACTCAAATATTTCCAATAACAATTTATGAAGTGGTATATACCGAAAAATTAATGATTTGATAAATTCCTACACTTAAATACATACAACAATAAAAGTGGTATTGGAAACCATACGTCACACCAAGCATTATATTCATCACCTGGTGCTATTAATATGGTTTAAATGTTTAGCAGAAGTGTTATAATTATTTATACGAATATGGTTTTTACTTTAAAACAGTTTTAAAAAACAGCAAAAGCAAAAAAAAGTGAAATCAAAATAACACTCAACTATTTAGAATAACAATTTATGAATTGGTATAACAGAAAATTAATGATTTGATAAATTCCTACACTTAAATACATACAACAATAAAAGTGGTATTGGAAACCATACGTCACACCAAGCATTATATACCTCATCTGGTGCTATTAATATGGTTTATATGTTTAGCAGAAGTGTTATAATTATTTATATGAATATGGTTTTTACTTTGAAACAGTTTTAAAAAAACAGCAAAAGCAAAAAAAAACTGAAACCAAAATAAAACTCAAATATTTGCAATAACAATTTATGAAGTGGTATATACCGAAAAATTAATGATTTGATAAATTCCTACACTTAAATACATACAACAATAAAAGTGGTATTGGAAACCATACGTCACACCAAGCATTACATTCCTCACCTGGTGCTATTAATATGGTTTATATGTTTAGCAGAAGTGTTATAATTATTTATATGAATATGGTTTTTACTTTGAAACAGTTTTAAAAAACAGCAAAAGCAAAAAAAACTGAAATCAAAATAAAACTCAAATATTTCCAATAACAATTTATGAATTGGTATAACCGAAAAATTAATGATTTGATAAATTCCTACACTTAAATACATACAACAATAAAAGTGGTATTGGAAACCATACGTCACACCAAGCATTATATTCCTCACCTGGTACCATTAATATGGTTTATATGTTTAGCAGAAGTGTTATAATTATTTATATGAATATAGTTTTTACTTTGAAACAGTTTTAAAAAACAGCAAAAGCAAAAAAACTGAAATCAAAATAAAACTCAAATATTTCCAATAACAATTTATGAATTGGTATATACCGAAAAATTAATGATTTGATAAATTCCTACACTTAAATACATACAACAATAAAAGTGGTATTGGAAACCATAGGTCACACCAAGCATTATATACCTCATCTGGTGCTATTAATATGGTTTATATGTTTAGCAGAAGTGTTATAATTATTTATATGAATATGGTTTTTACTTTGAAACAGTTTTAAAAAAACAGCAAAAGCAAAAAAAACTGAAACCAAAATAAAACTCAAATATTTCCAATAACAATTTATGAAGTGGTATATACCGAAAAATTAATGATTTGATAAATTCCTACACTTAAATACATACAACAATAAAAGTGGTATTGGAAACCATACGTCACACCAAGCATTACATTCCTCACCTGGTGCTATTAATATGGTTTATATGTTTAGCAGAAGTGTTATAATTATTTATATGAATATGGTTTTTACTTTGAAACAGTTTTAAAAAACAGCAAAAGCAAAAAAAACTGAAATCAAAATAAAACTCAAATATTTCCAATAACAATTTATGAATTGGTATAACCGAAAAATTAATGATTTGATAAATTCCTACACTTAAATACATACAACAATAAAAGTGGTATTGGAAACCATACGTCACACCAAGCATTATATTCCTCACCTGGTACCATTAATATGGTTTATATGTTTAGCAGAAGTGTTATAATTATTTATATGAATATGGTTTTTACTTTGAAACAGTTTTAAAAAACAGCAAAAGCAAAAAAACTGAAATCAAAATAAAACTCAAATATTTCCAATAACAATTTATGAATTGGTATATACCGAAAAATTAATGATTTGATAAATTCCTACACTTAAATACATACAACAATAAAAGTGGTATTGGAAACCATAGGTCACACCAAGCATTATATTCATCACCTGGTGCTATTAATATGGTTTATATGTTTAGCAGAAGTGTTATAATTATTTATATGAATATGGTTTTTACTTTGAAACAGTTTTAAAAAAACAGCAAAACCAAAAAAAACTGAAACCAAAATAAAACTCACATATTTCCTGTAACAATTTAAGAAGTGGTATACACCGAAAAATTAATGATTTGATAAATTCCTACACTTAAATACATACAACAATAAAAGTGGTATTGGAAACCATACGTCACACCAAGCATTATATTCCTCACCTGGTACCATTAATATGGTTTATATGTTTAGCAGAAGTGTTATAATTATTTATATGAATATGGTTTTTACTTTGAAACAGTTTTAAAAAAACAGCAAAACCAAAAAAAACTGAAACCAAAATAAAACTCACATATTTCCAGTAACAATTTAAGAAGTGGTATATACCGAAAAATTAATGATTTGATAAATTCCTACACTTAAATAGATACAACAATAAAACTGGTATTGGAAACCATAGGTCACACCAAGCATTATATTCCTCACCTGGTACCATTAATATGGTTTAAATGTTTAGCAGAAGTGTTATAATTGTTTATATGAATATGGTTTTTACTTTGAAACAGTTTTAAAAAACAGCAAAAGCAAAAAAACTGAAATCAAAATAAAACTCAAATATGTCCAATAACAATTTAGAAGTGGTATATACCGAAAAATTAATGATTTGATAAATTCCTACACTTAAATACATACAACAATAAAAGTGGTATTGGAAACCATACGTCACACCAAGCATTATATTCCTCACCTGGTGCTATTAATATGGTTTATATGTTTAGCAGAAGTGTTATAATTATTTATATGAATATGGTTTTTACTTTGAAACAGTTTTAAAAAAACAGCAAAACCAAAAAAAACTGAAACCAAAATAAAACTCAAATATTTCCAGTAACAATTTAGAAGTGGTATATACCGAAAAATTAATGATTTGATAAATTCCTACACTTAAATACATACAACAATAAAAGTGGTATTGGAAACCATACGTCACACCAAGCATTATATTCCTCACCTGGTGCTATTAATATGGTTTATATGTTTAGCAGAAGTGTTATAATTATTTATATGAATATGGTTTTTACTTTGAAACAGTTTTAAAAAAACAGCAAAACCAAAAAAAACTGAAACCAAAATAAAACTCAAATATTTCCAATAACAATTTATGAATTGGTATAACCGAAAAATTAATGATTTGATAAATTCCTACACTTAAATACATACAGCAATAAAACTGGTATTGGAAACCATAGGTCACACCAAGCATTATATTCATCACCTGGTGCTATTAATATCGTTTAAATGTTTAGCAGAAGTGTTATAATTATTTATATGAATATGGTTTTTACTTTGAAACAGTTTTAAAAAAACAGCAAAACCAAAAAAAACTGAAACCAAAATAAAACTCACATATTTCCAGTAACAATTTAAGAAGTGGTATATACCGAAAAATTTATGATTTAATGAAATCCTGAACTTACATAGTAACAGATACAAGTGGTATTGGAAACCATACGTCACACCAAGCATTATATTCATCACCTGGTGCTATTAATATGGTTTATATGTTTAGCAGAAGTGTTATAATTATTTATATGAATATGGTTTTTACTTTGAAACAGTTTTAAAAAAACAGCAAAACCAAAAAAAACTGAAACCAAAATAAAACTCACATATTTCCAGTAACAATTTAAGAAGTGGTATATACCGAAAAATTAATGATTTGATAAATTCCTACACTTAAATACATACAACAATAAAAGTGGTATTGGAAACCATACGTCACACCAAGCATTATATTCCTCACCTGGTACCATTAATATGGTTTATATGTTTAGCAGAAGTGTTATAATTATTTATATGAATATGGTTTTTACTTTGAAACAGTTTTAAAAAAACAGCAAAACCAAAAAAAAACTGAAAGCAAAATAAAACTCACATATTTCCAGTAACAATTTAAGAAGTGGTATATACCGAAAAATTAATGATTTTATAAATTCCTACACTTAAATAGATACAACAATAAAACTGGTATTGGAAACCATAGGTCACACCAAGCATTATATTCCTCACCTGGTACTATTAATATGGTTTAAATGTTTAGCAGAAGTGTTATAATTATTTATATGAATATGGTTTTTACTTTGAAGCAGTTTTAAAAAAACAGCAAAACCAAAAAAAACCGAAACCAAAATAAAACTCAAATATTTCCAGTAACAATTTAGAAGTGGTATATACCGAAAAATTAATGATTTGATAAATTCCTACACTTAAATACATACAACAATAAAAGTGGTATTGGAAACCATACGTCATACCAAGCATTATATTCCTCACCTGGTGCTATTAATATGGTTTATATGTTTAGCAGAAGTGTTATAATTATTTATATGAATATGGTTTTTACTTTGAAACAGTTTTAAAAAAACAGCAAAACCAAAAAAAACCGAAACCAAAATAAAACTCAAATATTTCCAGTAACAATTTAGAAGTGGTATATACCGAAAAATTAATGATTTGATAAATTCCTACACTTAAATACATACAACAATAAAAGTGGTATTGGAAACCATACGTCACACCAAGCATTATATACCTCATCTGGTGCTATTAATATGGTTTATATGTTTAGCAGAAGTGTTATAATTATTTATATGAATATGGTTTTTACTTTGAAACAGTTTTAAAAAAACAGCAAAAGCAAAAAAAACTGAAATCAAAATAAAACTCAAATATCTCCAATAACAATTTATGAATTGGTATAACCGAAAAATTAACGATTTGATAAATTCCTACACTTAAATACATACAACAATAAACGTGGTATTGGAAACCATACGTCACACCAAGCATTATATTCCCCACCTGGTGCTATTAATATGGTTTAAATGTTTAGCAGAAGTGTTATAATTATTTATATGAATATGGTTTTTACTTTGAAACAGTTTTAAAAAAACAGCAAAAGCAAAAAAAAAATGAAATCAAAATAAAACTCAAATATTTCCAATAACAATTTATGAATTGGTGTAACCGAAAAATTAATGATTTGATAAATTCCTACACTTAAATACATACAACAATAAAAGTGGTATTGGAAACCATAGGTCACATCAAGCATTATATTCCTCACCTGGTGCTATTAATATGGTTTAAATGTTTGGCAGAAGTCATTATTATTTATATGAAATTGCACAGTGTGAAATTTCAGTGACTTTGCCTGGACACCAAATGATAGTTTCCTTCTCAAAATGTGTTGACCGCATTGTAAGCGCACCTTAAAAATACACCTTTCATATCCGCACAATATCTATTCACAATTGTTTACGTTTTCTCTAAATTGCTCACTAATCCATATTTCAGTGATATATGTATGTATATTCATCTGGCCCCCGGTTGATCACTCGTCGCCACTCTTCTCTCTTCGTTGTGCTTGGTTCGATATGTGACATCGGGTATTGTTGCCATTGGCGTAGCGGCACGTATAGAAAATGTTGTTGACAGTCGTTGACTGTTTGACGTCAATGTATATATATCAAGACATTTTTATGATATGTATATATAATTTGGTATCGGTCACATTTTTCAAGCGATACTGCACTTGGCAACCCAGCGTAGCATCTAGTATTGTAATATATAAAACGTAAGAATAAAATTTTATTAAAAAATTAAAAACAAACTGTTTTGCGCATGCGTGCGGGTTGTAACGAAATTAATGTCCCAAAACATCCAGTGTCTGGTACCATAACTACATTATATTATATTCTAATATTAAACTGGCAACATTTAGAGAAAAGAAAACCAAGTGATGCACGAATATCTGATTTCGAATCTAGCGATGGATCCAGCTCGTATGATATAAATATCTTTGCTATTGAGAGAAAACGAAAAAGATTTTATTATATATTTT
Organism: Trileptium ribeirensis; assembly: GCA_030248225.1. Lineage (NCBI taxonomy): Eukaryota > Metazoa > Nematoda > Enoplea > Enoplida > Thoracostomopsidae > Trileptium > Trileptium ribeirensis. The sequence continues at coordinate 18,685 of JASANE010002650.1, read as the reverse complement.
TAAGATTGGATTTAGCAGCAGTAAATATAGCTCTTACATTAATCATTCTTGTCCACTGTGAATGTCCGCCGAGACTATTAAACTACGAAAGACTCAATTCAGCTTCAAGTTATTAGCTTGGAAAAAGCTAATTTGTTTTATTTTTTCAAGATTTCGACGTTTGAAGCAGAACTTTAATAGGTTTTTCAAATATAAATAATATTATGCGCTATTTTCATTTTATTTTCAAATTCGGTAAATATATACCTACTTGATAGTATACTTGTACAACGAGCGGCATAGGACCGTCAATACATATTCTATTGATAAAAATTAAAATGCCAAAGGAATTTGGAAACCACCATGGTGCTATATCAGCCCAGCTCAAATTATTAAAACAATAAAACTACAAAAATACCGAGAGTACATATTCTATTGAAAAAATTAAAATGCCAAAAGAATTTGGAAACCACCATGGTGCTATATCAGCCAAGCTTAAATTATTAAAACAATAGAACTACAAAAATACCGAGAGTACATATTCTATTGAAAAAATTAAAATGCCAAAAGAATTTGGAAACCACCATGGTGCTATATCAGCCAAGCTTAAATTATTAAAACAATAGAACTACAAAAATACCGAAAGTACATATTCTATTGAAAAAATTAAAATGCCAAAAGAATTTGGAAACCACCATGGTGCTATATCAGCCAAGCTTAAATTATTAAAACAATAGAACTACAAAAATACCGAGAGTACATATTCTATTGAAAAAATTAAAATGCCAAAAGAATTTGGAAACCACCATGGTGCTATATCAGCCAAGCTTAAATTATTAAAACAATAAAAATACCGAAAGTACATATTCTATTGAAAAAATTAAAATGCCAAAAGAATTTGGAAACCACCATGGTACTATATCAGCCCAGCTCAAATTATTAAAACAATAGAACTATGGTTTGTTGAGGCATGGTTTTTTAGATGGGGATGTTTGAAGCTATACTGATACAAAAATACCGAAAGTACATATTCTATTGCAAAAATTAAAATGCCAAAAGAATTTGGAAACCACCATGGTGCTATATCAGCCAAGCTTAAATTATTAAAACAATAGAACTACAAAAATACCGAAAGTACATATTCTATTGAAAAAATTAAAATGCCAAAAGAATTTGGAAACCACCATGGTGCTATATCAGCCAAGCTTAAATTATTAAAACAATAGAACTACAAAAATACCGAAAGTACATATTCTATTGAAAAAATTAAAATGCCAAAAGAATTTGGAAACCACCATGGTGCTATATCAGCCAAGCTTAAATTATTAAAACAATAGAACTACAAAAATACCGAGAGTACATATTCTATTGAAAAAATTAAAATGCCAAAAGAATTTGGAAACCACCATGGTGCTATATCAGCCAAGCTTAAATTATTAAAACAATAGAACTACAAAAATACCGAAAGTACATATTCTATTGAAAAAATTAAAATGCCAAAAGAATTTGGAAACCACCATGGTGCTATATCAGCCAAGCTTAAATTATTAAAACAATAGAACTACAAAAATGCCGAAAGTACATATTCGATAAAAAAATTAAAATGCCAAGTATTTTTAATAAAATATATATAGAGGTTTTTATAATGTTTATTTGGAAAGAATTTGGAAACCACCATGTGCTATATCAGCCAAGCTTAAATTATTAAAACAAATAGAACTACAAAAATACCGAAAGTACATATTCTTTTGAAAAAATTAAAATGCCAAAAGAATTTGGAAACCACCATGGTGCTATATCAGCCAAGCTAAATATATTAAAACAATAGAACTACAAAAATACCGAAAGTACATATTCTAATGACAAAAATAAAATGCCAAAAGAATTAGGAAACCACCATGGTGCTATATCAGCCAAGCTTAAATTATAAATACAATAATGAACTAAAAAAAATACAAAATAAAAAATACCGAAAGTACATATTCTATTGAAAAAATTAAAATGCCAAAAGAATTTGGAAACCACCATGGTGCTATATCAGCCAAGCTTAAATTATTAAAACAATAGAACTACAAAAATACCGAAAGTACATATTCTATTGAAAAAATTAAAATGCCAAAAGAATTTGGAAACCACCATGGTGCTATATCAGCCAAGCTTAAATTATTAAAACAATAGAACTACAAAAATACCGAAAGTACATATTCTATTGAAAAAATTAAAATGCCAAAAGAATTTGGAAACCACCATGGTGCTATATCAGCCAAGCTTAAATTATTAAAACAATAGAACTACAAAAATACCGAAAGTACATATTCTATTGAAAAAATTAAAATGCCAAAAGAATTTGGAAACCACCATGGTGCTATATCAGCCAAGCTTAAATTATTAAAACAATAGAACTACAAAAATACCGAAAGTACATATTCTATTGAAAAAATTAAAATGCCAAAAGAATTTGGAAACCACCATGGTGCTATATCAGCCAAGCTTAAATTATTAAAACAATAGAACTACAAAAATACCGAAAGTACATATTCTATTGAAAAAATTAAAATGCCAAAAGAATTTGGAAACCACCATGGTGCTATATCAGCCAAGCTTAAATTATTAAAACAATAGAACTACAAAAATACCGAAAGTACATATTCTATTGAAAAAATTAAAATGCCAAAAGAATTTGGAAACCACCATGGTGCTATATCAGCCAAGCTTAAATTATTAAAACAATAGAACTACAAAAATACCGAAAGTACATATTCTATTGAAAAAATTAAAATGCCAAAAGAATTTGGAAACCACCATGGTGCTATATCAGCCAAGCTTAAATTATTAAAACAATAGAACTACAAAAATACCGAAAGTACATATTCTATTGAAAAAATTAAAATGCCAAAAGAATTTGGAAACCACCATGGTGCTATATCAGCCAAGCTTAAATTATTAAAACAATAGAACTACAAAAATACCGAAAGTACATATTCTATTGAAAAAATTAAAATGCCAAAAGAATTTGGAAACCACCATGGTGCTATATCAGCCAAGCTTAAATTATTAAAACAATAGAACTACAAAAATACCGAAAGTACATATTCTATTGAAAAAATTAAAATGCCAAAAGAATTTGGAAACCACCATGGTGCTATATCAGCCAAGCTTAAATTATTAAAACAATAGAACTACAAAAATACCGAAAGTACATATTCTATTGAAAAAATTAAAATGCCAAGAGCAAGAATTTGGAAACCACCATGTGCTATATCAGCAGCTTAATTATTAAATAGACTAATACGAGTAATATTCTATTGAAATAAATGAGATTGGACTGGTGTATATAGCGTATTTAGGATAAATACGAGAAATGATAGGGAAGGTGCTATGATCCGAGCCAAGCTTAAATTATTAAAACAATAGAACTACAAAAATACCGAATACATATCTATGAAAAAATTAAAATGCAAAAGACGGAAACAATGGTACTATTAGTCAAGTAATATTCTATTGAAAAAATTAAAATGAAGAATTTGGAATAATGGTGCTATATAGATTTAATTATTAAAAAATAGAACTAAAAAATAGAGTAATATTCTATTGAAAAAATTAAAATGAAAGAATTTGGAAATATGGTGCTATATAGAGTTAATTATTAAAAAATAGACTAAAAATAGAGTATATTCTATTGAAAAATAAATGAAAGAATTTGGAACATGGTGCTATATAGGTATATAAAATAGATAAATAGAGTATATTTATGAATTGGAGTTGGACTGGTGCTATATGGTTTAATAGTATAGGTTATTATGATTGGTTGGACTGGTGCTATATGGTTATAATAGTTGGTTATCTATTGTTGGTTGGATGGTGCTATATGAGTTATTATTAAATAGTTGGTTATTTATTGATTGGGGGGGTACATTTCTATTGAAAAATTAAATGCCAAAAGAATTTGGAACGACTATGAGTCTTATCAGCCAAGCTTAAATTATTAAAACAATAGAACTACAAAAATACCGAAAGTACATATTCTATTGAAAAAATTAAAATGCCAAAAGAATTTGGAAACCACCATGGTGCTATATCAGCCAAGCTTAAATTATTAAAACAATAGAACTACAAAAATACCGAAAGTACATATTCTATTGAAAAAATTAAAATGCCAAAAGAATTTGGAAACCACCATGGTGCTATATCAGCCAAGCTTAAATTATTAAAACAATAGAACTACAAAAATACCGAGAGTACATATTCTATTGAAAAAATTAAAATGCCAAAAGAATTTGGAAACCACCATGGTGCTATATCAGCCAAGCTTAAATTATTAAAACAATAGAACTACAAAAATACCGAAAGTACATATTCTATTGAAAAAATTAAAATGCCAAAAGAATTTGGAAACCACCATGGTGCTATATCAGCCAAGCTTAAATTATTGAAACAATAGAACTACAAAAATACCGAAAGTACATATTCTATTGAAAAAATTAAAATGCCAAAAGAATTTGGAAACCATCATGGTGCTATATCAGCCAAGCTTAACTTATTAAAACAATAGAGCTACAAAAATACCGAGAGTATATACATATTCTATTGAAAAATTTAAAACGCCAAAAAAGTTTGGAAACCAACATGTTGCTTTATCAGCCTTCCTCAAATTATTACAGGGCCAAAAGAATTTAGTAACCATCATGTTGCTTTATCATGCTATATCAAATTATTAAAATAGCGTAACTGCAAAAATTTAACGACCACAAAACTTACCACAAACGATATTATAGGATTTGTTTTAAGGTACGTCATACATCACGCATACAAACGCAAATATAATGTCATCAATATCTTGTGTTTATGCATTCAACAACCATTTCAAAACCTATTGAAAAATAAATTAAACCTTTGTGTCTTAAATTAATTTATATTTCAACGAACTAATATATGGTACCGTAAGAGGTTACACCAAGAACATCGGTTTGAAATTTCACATTTACTAGGCCATTGAAATATTTTATTGGGATTGCTCGAGACATTGAGGCTCTTCGCTGACTTCTTGATGAAATATACAACACCGTAGAAGATTAAACCAAGAACATCGGTTTGAAAGTTTACGTTCACTAGGCCATGGAGCTATTTTGTTGCGATTGTTCGAGATTTTGAGGCTCTTCGCTGGTTAGAGACATTCTGTTGAAATATACGGCACCGTAGGAGATTAAACCAAGAACATCGGTTTCAAAGTTTACGTTCACTAGGCCATGGAGCTATTTTGTTGCGATTGCTCGAGATTTTGAGACTCTTCGCTGGTTAGAGCTTTCTGATGAAATATGCGGCACCGTAGGAGATTAAACCAAGAACATCGGTTTGAAAGTTTACGTTCACTAGGCCATGGAGCTATTTTGTTGCGATTGTTCGAGATTTTGAGGCTCTTCGCTGGTTAGAGACATTCTGCTGAAATATACGGCACCGTAGGAGATTAAACCAAGAACATCGGTTTCAAAGTTTACGTTCACTAGGCCATGGAGTTATTTTGTTGCGATTGCTCGAGATTTTGAAGCTCTTCGCTAGTTAGAGCTTTCTGATGAAATATACGGCACCGTAGGAGATTGAACCAAGAACATCGGTTTGAAAGTTTACGTTCACTAGGCCATGAAGCTATTTTGTTGCGATTGTTCGAGATTTTGAAGCTCTTCGCTGGTTAGAGACTTTCTGATGAAATATACGGCACCGTAGGAGATTAAACCAAGAACATCGGTTTCAAAGTTTACGTTCACTAGGCCATGGAGTTATTTTGTTGCGATTGCTCGAGATTTTGAAGCTCTTCGCTAGTTAGAGCTTTCTGATGAAATATACGGCACCGTAGGAGATTAAACCAAGAACATCGGTTTGAAAGTTTACGTTCACTAGGCCATGGAGCTATTTTGTTGCGATTGTTCGAGATTTTGAGGCTCTTCGCTGGTTAGAGACATTCTGCTGAAATATACTTCACCGTAGGAGATTAAACCAAGAACATCGGTTTCAAAGTTTACGTTCACTAGGCCATGGAGTTATTTTGTTGCGATTGCTCGAGATTTTGAAGCTCTTCGCTAGTTAGAGCTTTCTGATGAAATATACGGCACCGTAGAAGGTTAAACCAAGAACATCGGTTTGAAAGTTTACGTTCACTAGGCCATGAAGCTATTTTGTTGCGATTGTTCGAGATTTTGAGGCTCTTCGCTGGTTAGAGACATTCTGCTGAAATATACGGCACCGTAGGAGATTAAACCAAGAACATCGGTTTCAAAGTTTACGTTCACTAGGCCATGGAGCTATTTTGTTGCGATTGCTCGAGATTTTGAGACTCTTCGCTGGTTAGAGCTTTCTGATGAAATATGCGGCACCGTAGGAGATTATACCAAGAACATCGGTTTGAAACATTACGTTCACTAGGCCATGGAGCTATTTTGTTGCGATTGCTAGAGATTTTGAAGACTCTTCGCAACACGAGGGAACAATAACACGCACACAATATCGTACAGTATGCGCCGAATTTAATCATTCGCAACGTAACTGTATTTTGACGCACTCGAACAACCGGAGCTGACGTGTTTACTTATGTAACTAGACACTTGCACCAAGACCGTTTGTTTTATCGACGTATATTTATAATACTTTTATATGGTTAGGGGTATTTTCACAGAACCAGAAATGCAACTTAAACATATTCTAAGATTAAACAATCGTAAAGCCTAAAGGTGGGTTCCTACGTTGTTAAGCTTTTTGCTCAGATTTTGAGCTCCAAAATAGATCAAATCACTCAACTTCATTTTTTATCAAAACGAGCTATGACAAAAAACGTTTCAACAAGTGTTTACTTGCATCAAATAAGGCAATAGCAAGAACGATTATTACCGCAAAGTAGTGCAAATTAATAACATCCAAATGATTAGCATCGGCTGCTTCATAGTTAGAAAAGTAGACTTGAGCTTTTCTGTCATTACCGCATTGTCCACAGCTAACGAAATCAAAAAATCTCAACTCCAATGCAATATGTAAATTTTCAGGAAAGAACACTGTGTTGTGGTTGATATTTGTTCGATAAAAACCGAAGCCATATTTCGGCATCTCATATAAACAAAAATTTGCGTTTTTTATGTTATGATCTTTAAAGAAGCCGGTTTACTCAATATTAAATGACTATCATCACTGAACGGTCGCACTGCACGGGTCTGCGCCATGCTTTAGGCATGCCTCATCCCGTTGTGGTATAAGTGATACCTCAAACGTCTTTACGCTAGCCGACGTTCAAATAAAAGAATCTACAGTATGATACCCAAAACTTGAACCAAGATGACTAATTAAAACAACGAAAATTAAAAAAGCATATGACAAAAAGAAGATTGTTTCGTGTTATGTAAGAAACAAGAATAATTGACCATCAATTTAACAGCGAAAATTGTGATAAAACGAAATTAGTCAGTTTCGAAAAATTAATATAATTAAAAACCAAGTGATTAGTATCCCTCCTCCCACTCCTCGTCATTAGCTGGAGCAGGGATAGCATCACGTATAATATCGTCGCTTGGAATCTGCTCATAGAATTCTCTATAACGCGCTGGTATCATCGGTATAGGGCCACTAGCAAGCGACATCAAATCCGCTTTCTTTTTACTAGATATCGCCAGTCTTTGGCGATATGCTGCTGTTGGAAAAGTAACGCTTCTTCGAGTTCCGCGTTGTTTTGCCAAGGCTAAACTTCTCCATGTATTTTCGGATAAACCTGTTTTGTAGAAAACTTGTCGTGGATTCTCCTTTTGGTATCGAAAAGCCTAAAAGTAAATCAAAATGCAAATTCCACAGTCAACCGCAGCGGAACTATGTATTTCAAGAAATGCGTAATCATTAAGCGTAAACCGACATTTTAAGATCAGTACCATTACTTTTATTCATTAAGCAATACCGAAGTAGCATCCAGAATTCAAGCAAAAATGTCTCAAAACCTGACTGTAGTTCTGAAGCGACATGACAAAGTAACGTAACCATTAGTGACGATTAAAAAGAAACACGTTAGCGCCAGGGTTTGGAAGCAAAATGCTTTGACTTATGTTTAGTTATAGGGTGAGGCTTCGATAAACACTAACGTTTAGGATAATGCTTGTGCGTATTCACGTTATAAAGCACGCACCACGTTGTCCTTCAGCCTGTGTGCAACTGCCAGGAAAACGTCTAAAATGCCATAGTCAATGCTTTAGATCATTTTTTATGGTTTCCCTAGCTGATACCATTGTTCGCACTATTCATTCCAGCTTGATTATGTACCGACTTTCTACACTATAAATACAAGTATTTCACCATGATAAGTCTATAAAATACTTTACGTTGGACTCCATCATTTACACAAAGCTCAGTCAAACGACTTTTATTAGCAAGCCTGTCTTAGCTTTCATTCGTTATTTTTGATTGTCCGAAATTAAAAAGACAATTGGAAATGCTGGCAAATTTTATAGTAACAACGTGGGACTATAACCATCATAAATACCGCTACAACTATTAACGTTCCAGTAGTAAGCACGCTTCCTATATAGCTAATTTATTTTGGCACCCTGAAGCAAGGGTAAACGGGACCTAGGATAAACGCAAACCCAACTGTTACTAATGCCAAATGAGAAGGTTTAACTGCATCCACTATCTACTAACTTTGATATTCATTCATTTGACGAGTTCGCCATCAGTATCAACTTGTCGCTTAGAAATCAGTTGCTCGCCGTACGCTTTGAAATCAATGAAGTCAGCATGCGTCAAAGGAATAACCAAATACGGCTTTTTACGCGTGCGTGCTGATTTCATAACTGTACGCCATTCGTCAGTATTGTATATTTCCTGATTTTGGGCTGCCCTCGTAATCGCAGAATCTATTGAATCACACTCCATTTCCTAATGACCTACTTCGAAATATTTATGTTCAATTGACTAGATGGAGCTATGGTCAAGCACTTTTGTCATAGCCGTTACGATGGCGACGTTACGATTTTGTCCCCCACAGGAATCGGAGAACATTCGCACATGCTGTACGTTTGGTTCCAGTTGTTCCGTGAGGTGGTTGAAAATACATGTGGCTATTTCGTTAGAGCCTCTACGACCCTCATACTCCGGCCAATAATAGCAGTAGCCGTCACATGTGTTGGAATGATAAATGGTCCGATTGCAAGATAAAAGCTTCCGCTTATAGTAAAATGGTGTTAGTGCAGACTGTAGAGTTGACAGTACAGCTTGTAGGTCAAAAGTTAGTGACAAGCATGTAGAATTTTCCTGCCTGCTCAGCTTAACCTCCTGAACCTTAATATCCCGTGCTGCACTCTTCTGTTTCAGATGCTGAATCATTTCAGGACTGTTTCTATCTGTCGTATTACATGTAACACGCTGATCCTTTTTAGGATGATAAAAAGCAAGATTAAATTCTGTGTTAAACACTTCTTGGTACATATTGCGAAAAAGGCGTATTTTCAACCGGTTGCGGCCCGAAACAAGGAACGCCATTTATGAGATCAGGCTTGAAACTTTTGACATATTCGCGATACATCGCCGAAATCGACAACGACTTATCGAGGTAGCACCGGCTCGTTGTAGATCTGCAATGAGATTCCATTGCTGGGTAACTTTGCATGTCGCTCCTCAGATGTTTTATTAAAAGGCTCATGACGACCCCGGCGATCTTGCTCCGGATTAGGAGAGACCTCGTCATCTTCGACAGACGGTAGACTTTTTATCCGCTGCTGTTAAATGTTTAGTGTCGTTAGGTAAAAACTCTGACATACTCTCTGTCTATCAGCACCCTTAGGCAAGTAATGGGCACGAGAATAAGTTTTGAGTGTTTTAACGGCTTTTTTCTCTTTAGTGCGATGACGAGCAACAAATTTTGTGACCGTATGCGCCATTAAAAATTCTCTTTGTTGGGTGAAATTTTCGGTCCAAAAATTGCTGGCTAGCTGCTCGCGCTGCTTCGCAGAAAACTTTGTGTCGCATTTAAAAGCACAGTTGCATGTAGATTTTTTTGGTATAGCCTTAACTTGACGCCTCGCCACCCTATCTACATTCTTTTTCCATTTTTCTGGATTTTTAACACGGCGTCGCGACTTAACTTTTGGTGCGTTATCGTCAATAGTGTCATCACAGTCACCATATTCGCTACTGAAGTCCGATTCGTCGGAATCTGAGGGAACTCACGAAATTTAGAACAAACACTTCGGTTCTTAATAGATTCAAATGCATTATCTATATTCATTCATTATTGTTATGAGCACTCAGTATTATTAAAACTATCCCTGAAGAATCTAAAATTAAAACCACAAATTAAATTTTATCTACATTCACTGTACACGGCATTATAACCAAACAAACCTGTGGACTTAAGGTGTGAACTTAAGGTGACCCCGCCAACGATCCTACAACGAGCTGCATAAACACCGTTACATTTGCCCCCTTAGCATAATTTTGGCCAATGTTGTTGGAACTGTGGTGTTTACACTCACAAAGAACGAATCGTTGATCAATTTGTAATCTGTGTATTCAGTGAACAACAGCACGCCATACTATATACGAAAGAATTATATCGCGCTTTATGCTAAACCGGTTGAAGACATGGCAAAAGGATCAGCTTAGTTCAGTAGACTGCCCTTATTGATTCTATAAGGCTCAAATAAGTAGCAAAACTTAGGCTAAGACATAGGCTTAGTACATCAAGGATGGCATACCCTGAAATCCTTTCGGCCGTGAAGATTGTGTTACCGTCGCTTTAAAATTTGATACTGCGGCTTATGACAATGAATTTCAGATGTAGTATAAAGAAACAGTTATAAAAAATCCTACCGTTTACCTTAAATTTCATAAAATTTTGCATGGAGGCCATCAAGGAATTTTAAATCCTCAATGTAATTGAAGGTTTCTTCTGAAACTGAAATCTTGGATCTACCCCAGTTTAGGGACGGAAACTTCCACCCGTTTTCCGCAGTGGTGACGGCGATACTTAGAGAATATTAAGAGCTTAATTCACCGTGTCTAAAGCTGTAAGTCTACGATATTTCTGAAATTATTCAACACCCAATTCCTTACAACAACATTAACCGTTTAATTTGATTGGCGGAGTTTGCCATTTTTATCCGCAGGTCAACAACACAGCTATCGCAAAACGTTGGCAGGAACCAAAACGGTAGCTACGATTTTTTATAACAACATTTATACACTATAAAATATTTACAAGAGCTATAAATGGGAGTTAAGTTATTTTGCTGCTACAGCACACTGCGGTGACTATGGAGTTGAGAGATGTTTTACAACAAAGCATAATGTATTTAATAGGGAGTTAAGTTGTTTTGCTAACGAACGAAATGCTCAATTGGAGTTAAAATATTATGGATAATAGACACAACATTTTAACTATTAAAGATAGAGTTGAGATATTTTGACACAAAGAAAAGAACCAGGGACTGCGGAGCGTAATTGAACGTGAGGGGGCTGGTTTGGTAACATGCACGTACCTTACACCTAACTTAGTTTAACATCTAGACAGAGTGATATTATCAAAATTACGGCAAAGGTACAAACAGTTCAATTTGTCATCATACCCATCGCTCAGATTTTACTTTACGCCAAAGTCTTTGTCACTGAATGTCCCGAACACGCGTTTTCGATTGTCAGTAAGCTGAACAAAATCGTTGGCAACATCGGCCAAATTAAGCCCGTCGGTTCGCTCCTTGTGAATGTTTAATACGGCCAGACTATTGAAACGCTTTTGCGTCATTGTGGTTCGTAGCCATGTTTTGATGCGCCTCATAGCAGAAAATGATCGTTCGCCAATAGCATCCGTTGCAGGATTCACAAGAATTAGGGTGACGAGTTTCGTAATTTCGCTGAAGAGCCCCTTCGTGTGCGAATCCCATTTCTTCATCTTCTGGTAAATGTCGTCAAAGCATGTCACAGCTTGATCCTTCATCTGCTGCCGGAAAACGGGGCACTGAGCAGCTAAACTGTTAAAGTTAATGTCACAGCTGTAATCTGTCTTTAAGGTTTCCGTATCCATTAAGTAGTCAGTACCATTGGCCAACGTTTAGCAGAAGCCTTTCCATCGCTTTATACGTCTGGAACCCGGGTTGGTCAAATTTCTGCTGGATGCCCATAATGCTTATAGTTGAAGCTGCATCTCAGCAACCCAACTAATGTTACATTTAAATTCATTCTTGCGTTGTCGCGCAAAAACTGGGGGGGGCTATAGCCCCCCTAGCCCCCCCGGCTCCGCGGTCCTTGAGAACGGTTCGCTTAGTATTGGTGTCAAAAAACTCAATTTGTGAAAAAAATGGAGTTGAGCGGTTTTGGCTCTGAGACGACGAAATTTAATCAATAATTTTTTAATCCCAAATTTACTCAAATTTTTATCAAAAATTTACTATTTAATTTGCTAAGAAAAATGTGGCAAATTACAATTCATCAAAATATGAGATCAAATTTCCAACTCAAAACTTTTCAAGTCCTAGTCCTTGTTCATGATTGGCGAAAGCATTACATCACACAGGTTTTAACAGCGTTAACGCGTTCAAATACACCGAAACGTGAAAAATTCGTTCAAATTTTGAACTAAAAATTTGATCAAAGTTTGAGCCCAAGAATTGAGCAAAAAACTTTACGGATGAACGCACCTTAACTAATGCGTCTCTGTTAAGCAATTTTTTTAAACGATTTGATATATGATACTAGTTTAGTTTGCAAGTGCTCCAAGATATAAGTCAAACGTGAAAATTCCACAGGATCATTCAGCAACTATGTTCATTTGTCCATATAACATTAAAATTGGATATATTTGGTGTGATCATTGTTATTCTACACGTATTTTACACAATCTTGAACAAACATTTGCTACAGCGGCTAGTTGAACCATAGTGTCGTACACTAGAAACCATGCTGTGTATGGGCTGTTGCTCGGTTCCTTAAAGAACGTCAAAATATGAATGACTGACAACGCAAGAGCAAACGCACGCCGTACGGCAAGCTGAACAATTAGCTCGGCACGCAAGGTACGCTGTGAGAAATTTTTGAATGAAAGGATTAACCGAACAATAGTCTAAATTTCGATTAAAGGTGTACAGATTGCGAGGCAATCGACAAATTATATCGCTACACTTTGCAGCTACTTATAAAGGCAAGCCAAGGATTGAGATCAACAGATTAGTATAGTTAATACATTTCTGCAAACTTATATCCAAGTCACAATCTGGTCTTAAATTATTTGAGCTTAACAACACACTTATTTTAGCACAAAAACAGTCAAACAACCTGCACATGTTAATCAACAATACCTGCACCTAAAACTTTCAAACGTGAAGGTACACATAAAATTTTGGTATCAATCGAGTCAGATCGATTAGGCGGTTTAAAAAATACCCATTTTACCCACAGGTTCCCTTGGGAACCCAAAATTTTTTTCGTCGTAATATGGTCATGTTGGGTATTATTGGACTCGCTTTTAATGAGGTAAATCTACTGGTGTATAATTTATTGCAATCTACGCTACTGTTAGAAGGTTATGAGGGCCCAAGTAATTATGAGGGGTGGTACGTTATTACGTTAGAAAAAAACAGCATAGAGAGTGGGGTTTGGGGGCGGCAGCCCCCGAATTAGGCTTAGGCTTAGTGTATGTCTCATATAAGGACGTTTGCTTAGGCTATGACTAAGTCTTAGGCTTATTATATCGAGAACGGCATGGCTTGCATTTTATGTTCGCTCCTAAGGGTGATTTGGATCATCACAACTTTCTAACGGTAGCGTAGATTTTAATTAACTACATTCCAGTACATTTATCTCAACAAGGCGAGTCGAGCAATACCAAACATGACCATATTCCGAAGAAAAATGTTTGGGTTCCCAAAGAATGAGAGCCATTGGGAACTCATCAAATCGAAAATTTTTTGTCAGGGTATTTGGGTATTTTCTGAACCGCCTCATCGAGCTGAATCGATTGGTATCAAAATTTTAAGTGTACTATCAAAATTAACGAAATTTCGGTTTGGGGGGGGGTAACCAAAAAGGTCCATCTGAATTTCGGCCGATTTTACCTAAAACATTAATTCGTATAGCTCTGTGTGAGTGGAAAGCCTTTTCGGTGATAAGCTAAAAAAATTTAGTGTTTCTTTTATATCTAACAAACTTTTTTTTTATTTTTTTAATCTATATATATATATATATATATATATATATGATTTATTTTACAGTATATGTTTTCCTTTATCCATTAAATTTATCTTTATGTGTTGTTCTGTTCAGAAACGTTTATATAATGTAAAATTAGCTAATACTCATGTTTAATTGGGCCGAGAATAAAAACCAGCGCGGCATGCGTATAGTATTTATAAAACGATATGTCATGATAAAGCGAAAAGATAATAAGGTGAAAAATCACAAATCCTTTGCATTTGAGTCTGTATTTTATTCACTTTTATTCGTATCTAGAATATATGCATTTATATGTGTGTCCGTATTTGGCTCATAAACAACTTGTCAATTTGAGGTGAAACACTTTCTAGACATAATAGGTGTTCAATGTTTGTCAACTTTGCTGTAGATGGTCCCGGGGGGAGACGGCTGCGCAGCAATTGAACGTTAGGTTAGAGGGCATAACCAAAAATTTTCCAGTCTCCACAATTTTTCCTCATCCTTTTCCCTTATAGTTTTCCGAATTTGCTCACAAGTGTTAAAATTTTCTGCGAACCTTTGGCGGGGCGGTGGGTTTAGTATGGTTTCGAGGGTCTGCCGACCTCTACTTCAAGCCCCTACCGCATAAAAAATTTGTTCACGAACACTAAATAATTTTAAGCAAACTTTATAGACATTAATACTGAACAAAATTTCTGCAAATTGATAGTTCTGTTCGAGCACGAGGTATAATTTAACGTTGACTTGGATTTGATTTTATCCATTTTCGGTTAGCGAAAAACTGAATGAAATTCATCAATTTTTCCGTAACAATGGTCTGTGATTTTATACCTGCTGCTACAAAATAAGATGGTTGATGGCACCTCCTTAAGTTTATTCACGTATTTTAACCTATATTGTTTATTGATGTCATTTGTAGAACACGATTAATTAACTTTGTAGCTCCTGTTGTTCGACAACGACAAATTACGTTTGAATGTGCTCTAGTGACGAAATTCGGTGACTACTGCACGACTGCACGCTTGTTTTTGCTCGCTTTGCAAAGGCACTTTAAGGATCCGAGCAATAGCTCCTACATATCTCAATAGTTAATAAACATGACTTTCACGCGAGCGTTAAAGTTGTGCCCCCTAGCACATTTGGCTTAGAAATGTTCAAGTTATATTCCTTGATCATGATTAGCCGAACCAATATGCTGTGAAAGTTTGATCAGTGTTCACCCGTTAAAATTGCTCAAAAATGCAAAAAACCCTTTCAAAGTTTGTGAAAAAACATTGCCGTGTAGGAACAGTTGAATTTGTTTAACATAATATATACTCCTGGTCACATTGCAGGTAATGGCGTGCTTTGAGATACCCTTATTGTTATGATAAACGCCTTGGAAGTAAATTTGTTGTTTAATATTTTCAATATGAGCAGATAATAAATGAATAACTGTTATAAATTTAGTGCTGGAATGGTGTATTTACGTTGTGTAGCTTATTTTCATTAAGTAATTCGAATCCAAATTTGTGTTATATTGCAATAACGAACGAAACGATAAAACAGTTATAGGTATCATAAGATTAAAAATGACCTGGCCAATGTATTTTCTTATAGTAACTCCAGTAATATCAGAGAAGAGGATGATGTCTCCTATCCCTTATGATAGCGTCGTTTAAAACCTAACTATGCAGCTTAAATGTAGAAAAAGTGGTTTTGGTCGACTTTCCCCATGAGGCTCCGGATTGCCTCCTCGAGGTCCTGGTCTATCCACCCTGAAGGTATTACCCGACTCTCACATGGCACGCGCACCCCAAACCCTCTCTCCCCACCGAAAGTGTGCGGAAATTTTTAGCAAAGATAGGGTGAAAATTGGGTTAAGTTGCCAAAAAGGAGGTCCAGTGGGAGGTCGGCTAAGTTTTTGTGCACCACCGAAGAGCCTCCCGCCACCAGACACGGCGTGACCCACAGTTATATACCCGGGACGTGATCTTTAGGTATTTGCCCGGCAGAAATGCCCTTATAGGTCCTCCCCCACAAATATAGCAAATTAGTCAATCATGCATGTATTTGTATAGAAATACGTCTGTCTTCCGCCCTCCACCAAATGTTGTCATGTTGATTAATTATGTATTTGTGCGTATATAGATACATGCCTGAGGGACGGATACATAGATCTATCCCCCAGAAATCTAGCAAGTTTGTCATATAAACTCCTAGAGACCAGCAGCACATAACTGGACAACGGTTGCAAAATGTACTACATACATGGGGAGCTTCGAAGTCTCGTGGGGCGCAGCTGGTGCCTCAGAAGATAAGACTGTCGGTGTGTGGGGAGAGGAATTTTTGATTTTTTCGGACTCAAAGTCTGTCTAAAGTTTCTCCCAATTTGCCACGTTCCCCCATAATTGCTAAGTTTTGTTCATTTTCCACCAGTTTTTGCAAAACTTTGAGCGCGCCTTCCGGCCGGGTGGCTGGCGTGGAGTCTGAGTGGTGAATCAGGTGACTTCACAGGAGGATAGTATTTGTGCATAAATATAGTTTTGAATTTCTGAGTTGTTTTATATAGTTGTTGTGTAAATTACAAGTGTCCAGCTTAAATTATATTCTATGGATTCTAGACAGTTAACCTTGTGTCTGTGCCAGAGCATAGTTCAAAGGTGGGTCGTAAAATTTACAGATAATCACGAGGGTATACAAAACGACAGCCACAAGTCATTTTAATATTATATATATATAGAAAGAATACACTGCTTTTTAATAACTACATAGATTGACGAAGATTGTTTAATCAAACTACAGACAGCATAAATGTCGATAACTAGAAATTAATGCGGCGTTCACGTTATAATGTCCCCAACGTTTGGAACCTATGTACCCCACACAGTCTTAGACACCCCCATGTTTTTAATAAATTTTTTCAACGGTAGCTCGTTACGGGTATTACCACTTGCCGACAGTGTCAGGCACACCGTGTCTTCTGGCAGTTTTATTGACACTGTTCGGAATTATTTGAGCAATGTTCATATAGGCTAGATACAAATATCGAGAATTTAGAAAAAATTCCACAGGACAGTTGACTAATAAACCGCATTCGCTACAGACGGTGTCCGTTATTGTTAATTCGCGCCAAATTGGTAGCTAAGGGTGTGTACGACACTGTCTAGAAAAAATTTAATAGCTAAGGGTGTGTCGTACACCCTCGGCATTTGATTTACAGTATGGGTGTCACCCTGACTATCTATACGGTAGGGTCGCGACTAAACAGGGGGTCAAAAGTTCCAAACAGCGGGGACATTATAACGTGAACGCCGCATAATACTTAAAAATTATCTAATTGAACAGTCGGCCCGGACTACGTGGGGCATTTCTCAGTATCCGCGTTGGTTCTGTTACAAAATCAAATAGTGCTCGGAAGCTATTATGTCCATACAATTAGCTAGAAGTTGACGCGGACATTGGCATAGTTGCTGGCGACTATAAGACAAAATTAGCTACAGTGCGCAAATTAACGCAAAAACTCCATTACACATCTGTGTTTTGGAAATGATAAGGTTTGAAAGTTAAAGGTGTACTGTTAAGGTGCATTAGCTAGACGGTGTATCAGACACCGTCAAAAATAGTTATACAGTGAGGTTATGATCCTTACTGTTGTTACTGTATAGTCACAACCAGAGGGTGTAAAAAGTTCCAAACCAAGGGGACATTATAACGTTATCACCGAGGGGCGAAGCCGGCGACAACGAGATCTTCATGAATGGAAATGTAAATTTAATTCAGGAAATAAAAAGTTAATCAAAATGTTTTAGATCACACGTTTAACCTTTTAACATTTACAATTGTTCAATAACGCCCAATTACGTTTGAATGTGCTCTAGAGGTGAGAACGGGCCAGAATTTTTCGGCTTGGCTTGCTGGAAACCGAGTCGGCAGATGCGTGCGACATTTCGGCCAAGCATGGCAATTTCGAATTCGATGTCGGCCCATTTCGGAGCTGCAAAATTTCGGCCAAACATTTTGTGACAGTGACGCTCGATAAAAGGATAAACGTAAAAATAAAAACATATATATGAAATTTTGCGAACACTGTACAGCCGCACGCGCGTTTTTTCGTCGCTTTGCGAGGCGCCTTGAAGATCTCACCAATTAGCTCAATATTTAGTAAACGTGACTTTCACGCGAGCGTTCGAGGTTCGGCAGCACACAGCGACCAATAATTCTTCGATACTCGAATTTAATCCTTCTCGATTTAGGACGTAAAAGGTTAAAGCTATACTTTTTGCATTAGGATTCCGATAGGACGTAATTTTGTAGCGCTCTCATTTTTGCGGCAAGGTGTATCCAGACAGCATAATACTAAACTGATAAGAGTTCCAGTTAGTTGCGGCGGGGTCTTATTGCAAAAATAAATACTATGTCTAAACTGGCAAAATCACTGCAGCTCATTCTCAAAATAAAAC
Source organism: Trileptium ribeirensis (assembly GCA_030248225.1). Taxonomy (NCBI): domain Eukaryota; kingdom Metazoa; phylum Nematoda; class Enoplea; order Enoplida; family Thoracostomopsidae; genus Trileptium; species Trileptium ribeirensis. The sequence continues at coordinate 98 of JASANE010002650.1, read as the reverse complement.
CATACATATATCGTGCGCTTAGTTGCAAAACGTGCTAATGTAATAACCGGTGACGCAGCTGCATGGCGCAACTTCCTAACACCATGCCCATACGACCC
>JASANE010002649.1:0-18527 GCA_030248225.1 Trileptium ribeirensis | reverse complement strand
TTGTTCTTCGTTCAAGTACATATCTCCTTTCATATTGGTGGCCGTGCATGGACGGGCAAATCGAACAATTCGTGAAATTTTGCGTCCCGTGTCAGGATAGCGACAAGTCCCGCAAGCCAATCAACCCCACGGAAATGCCTATCGGACGGCCTGACAAACCTTGGTCAAAGCTTGCGATTGATGTTAGCGGTCCTTTCGCAGTTGCGCCACACATGACGATAGAATAATAGATAAGACTACTATTCCTCTTACCCTGAAATCCTCTTCACCAGAGATACGTCAAGTGAAAATATCATACGTTGGTTTAATGAAGTATTCGGACGATTTGGTATCCCCGACATGCTTGTATCGGATAACGGGCCAAACTTTGTGTCTCATAAAATGCAGGAGTTTTTGGTAGCACGCGATATCCGGCACCATACGGTTCCCTTATACGACGCACGGCGCAACGGCAAAGTTGAGGAATTTAATCGGGCGCTAAAGCATGCCGCGCAGACGATTGCTGCCAACTTTAAATCATTCAAGAAAGCGATTCTAGAAGCACTATTTAGTTTCCGAGCTACACCTTTAAATTGCGGTGACAGTCCTGCGAAACTTCTCTGCGGTCGTGATATCCGAACAGCAGTGGTTCCGCGACGACGGGTTTCATCAGCACCATCTATTAATACAACAAACCCAGACGTACATTCAGGCAAGAACGGTAATTCTTTTAGCGAGGGAGATATGGTTCGGGTTCGGCTACCTTATGTCCCTAAAGGACAGTTGCCATTCGGTGAACCGCAAACGGTACAGCGCAAACTTGGTAATTTTACTTACCGTTTAGACGACGGCAAGGTCTGGTCAACCAGAAACTTGGTATCCCACAATCACACGGATGTCTTCCAGAAGCAACAAAGGTATTCCGCCGGGTCGTTTTATGGTCAAGCCCGGTGATAAGCGGTATCATGAACTATTTAAAAGGGGAAATGATTGATGTATTGACAAGGTGACTGAATTGTTGCGAGCTAACCACTGAACTAATAGTAATTTGAATATGTAAGTATTGTACAAATTTTATGTACATACGAATGCTGTTTGCTGGTCATGGATCAGTGTTCGTTTGGTTGCATTAGTAAAATGTCTGTTATTCCTGATTGTTCTGTTAACTTGCGCCGATACAACAGGTAGGGTAACAAAATTTTTTACGAAGCTCTCCAATGTTTTTATAATTGTTTTTTTTCAGATTCTTCCAATTTCGACCCAAAATTTCTGTAATTTACCTCATAATTGCTAACTAAGGGCGGTGATGGGGTACGATATACCAGGGTAGCATAGTAACCAACCCAGACTTCCCTTTGTAAGCCTATGCTTAAAGTGGCGTCGGTGAAACAATATACTTCACACAGGCACCACTACTTGCTCGAGCATAGTGGTGCCTACCGATATTGGTCTAATGTGATGTTTCTAGCTTAAAGGTCACGTTTGAGCACTAACCATATATTATTCAGATTTCGTGGTAAATTATGATTTGATAGTAATTGTTCTTAAAAAGATTTGGTGCCTTATGATAATTAGTAGAATGATTTCGTGCATGGTCCTATGTTAACTGAAGCTGAGTTTCCACATTATGCGTTAGATGAATATGTCGTGAAAATTTCTTGCTCTTTAGTGTAACTCACTCATCTTCGGGTTAATACATTTCACCAAAATGTTTCCAATTCGTAACTAAAGGAGTAGCGATTCGTTTTCAATAGAACGTTTAGAGCTCTGACCCCATCTTCTGGATTAAAATGATCAAAACTAGTCATTAAGGGCTCTTTAACTTATAAGGCGGTGGTCCTGAGAAGGCATCAACTCGAAAATTATCCAAAATCCGCTCCTATAGATATACAGTCTTGCTGAACATCACTTTTTGTGGAACCACTCTGTTGGCGGGTTTATCTAGAGTTCAGTATGGCTATATATTATGTTTCTACGTGCTCCCACGTTCCACTAAACTCATTTCCAGAAATAGTCTGCAGCATGGTGTTTCTTTCAGCTTCTTTAGAATGATCTATATAGGTTTTTCGATGCGCTGGCTAGGCAAGTACTGTTATATAAGGCTCACCATAACTTAGTTTCACCTTTTCAAGGTTTGAATAGTTTTTTTGCAGTACCATCCGCATTTTTTGAATACATATGTACGTATAAAAATATCATCGGTAAGTTGTTATGTTCTGCTTTCAGGGCGTTTAAAATCGTATGTCAGTCCATTGAATGCGATGTTATTGCTGTTTGCAAACCACGGTGACTTTTTTGTCCCTACCATGCGGTCCTAAAGGTTTAATGAGGCGACTTTTGACTTAAAGAGTTAAAGGGTGTAATTTTCCGCACACAGTATTAATAGTCCGCACTCGCTCCATTTCACCGTTGCTTGCGAGATACTAGTGTAATTAATGTTCATGCTAACGTGATACTGCTAATTCAACTGTAACGATTGAATACCAAGCACATCTACGATCTTATAATATTAAGATTTGATAATGATTGTTCTTGAAAATATGTGACTTTTTAAATAGTAAATTATTAGATTGATTTTCTGTATAGTCCAATATTAATAAAATTAATTTTCCTGCTATACTTACGCCTCTCACAAAATGTGCCTATCCAGTACCAGCTTCACAATTCAGCATGAACAATGATAGACATTTCGGATGCCGTATTACTTTATGCACCGTTCAGATAGTGGTCTTTTATAACGTAAATTTGGATTAACATATTCTTCTATCAAGAAGGCATGGAACAGTGTAGCACTTCCTAGATCGTATTATTCAGTTGACTACAATGCCACGACACCCCAAACGTGTTGCAAAATAATTAATTCTTAACTATTTTAGTGTTGTATATATAATAATACTATGTGACTGATAACGTTTTTCGGATGTACTTTCTGTAAAAATCACGGGTTTAGTGATAATAACCCACCAATTGTTTTTTTACATTATTATAATTCAAGGTTTTTTGCAATAACTAAATACAAAGTTTTTGTGTATGGAAATTAGTTAGCTTCGCTCTATAGAATTGCTTCATTCTCAGACTTAGGTGATGTATCAAGATAGAATATAAGTTACATCAGTTTACAATGTAGTCATAAGATTGTTAGATATTATTTTGCACTTAAATCGCGTCATTGTTAATGGTTGGAGTAGGACATTGGCATACTTCTAACTATCGGCTCTTACAGATTGTTTATAACACAAATGATTTGAAAATAGTCAAGTTATTTTGTTATTCTCTAAATACAAACTGTATTAGACAAATGATGTAAGTACCGAAAACATACGGATTTTACAACCGCCATTACCGCAAGTACTCGGTGGAGTTGTTCCACCGTATTTATACTGACGGCTTGAAATTCTCGGGTGGCCTACCTTTTCAGTAAAGCGCTGCAGATGCTTGTATGAGGTATTTACATTTGTCGTTTTATGAAGGTTTCCAATAGATCTTGCGGTACCCTCGACCGCCATTACCGCAAGTACTTGGTAGAGTTGTTCCACCGTATTTATACTGACGGCTTGAAATTCTCGGGTGGCCTACCTTTTCAGTAAAGCGTTGCAGATGCTTGTATGAGGTCTTTACATTTGTCGTTTTATGAAGGTTTCCAATAGATCTTGCGGTACCCTCGACCGCCCTTACCGCAAGTACTTGGTAGAGTTGTTCCACCGCATTTATACTGACGGCTTGAAATTCTCGGGTGGCCTACCTTTTCAGTAAAGCGTTGCAGATGCTTGTATGAGGTCTTTACATTTGTCGTTTTGTGAAGGTTTCCAATAGATCTTGCGGTACCCTCGACCGCCCTTACCGCAAGTACTTGGTAGAGTTGTTCCACCGCATTTATACTGACGGCTTGAAATTCTCGGGTGGCCTACCTTTTCAGTTAAGCGTTGCAGATGCTTGTATGATGTCTTTACGTACGCGTTTTATGAAGGTTTCCAATAGATCTTGCGGTACCCTCGACCAGGGATTATTTTTTCCGTGGTAATGCATGTGTACATGAAAACTCTTAATGTTTATGGCATCTCGTTATATCAGTTTTTTGGATATATCCATGAGTTTTGTTGTTTGCATAGAAATTTTGTAAAATTTGAAGAAGTTTAAAAATGTCTTGGTTAGTTATACGTTCGTTTTAACTTGTCTTGAAATACATTATTACGCGAAAAAATTACTTGATCAAGCAAATTTTAAAGCGTGCTGTTTCATTTAGGGTCTGTTGATGTATGCGCCTGTAATTATACAACTGTGTTTAAAAATTTATGGTTCAGTTTCTGCGTGGAATATTCCTTCTCCCAAATACATCACTAAACGCGAAATCAACCACCTAATTCATGACTGTCTCTAAATTACGTCACTGCAAAATCACACTGAATTGAGTTTCTTAAAAGTTATTTATACATAGTTTCTCAAACGATATTTATACTTTTTCATTAATATTTGATTGGTTCATAAAGATTTTACAATCACATAAACTCGTCATTACTAGCAACATTTGCCAATCTTTCATATCTTGTAATAAAAATTCAACTAATCTAAATCGTATATTTACTATTCTAAATCCCTTTACTTCATCGGTCGTTTCTGTAAAACAGAATTTATTTATACAACTTAAATCTAGTAGGTATTTTGTATAATAATTATTAAAAATGGTTCGAATATATTTTTTTAAAATTTTTATTCTGCTAATTTTTATAATTTTGTAGCCTTACAAATATCGTGTTTCATTTTCCGTTTTGCCATTCCACTTCAAATTAATATATGGATATATATTATACATATTTGCAGGTAGGTCTGCCTACTCGTGTCGATGTTTACTAGAGAAAAATTTAACAAAAGCACTAAAAGTGTTATTTTAAATTATATTAAATAGTTACCCGACTATTTACACCTATTTAAGTCATTTTGTTCCAAAATACTTCGCTGTTTAGATACAGTGCTGTAGGGTATTCTCCCATAGTAAATAAAACAATTGCTTCATTGATTACATCAGTAAAGCCATCTACAATGCTTACGTTTGTTTTTCTGCTGGGTTCGAAATTTCGTCGCACCAGATTCATTTTTATACGAGTACAAAAAATTTTATACCCTCTATCAAAAACTATATGCAGTTAATCTTGTATTGTCAGTTTCGTAATGACTCACTTATCACGCAATACTCATAAGTTATAATCAATTTTATATGGTAATATGATCTTCAGAAGCAACATCAACCTACAATAGTCTAAGAAAGCAGAAAAAATTATAAATTTTGGCAATTTGAACTTAGACTTTTCTTTACATTACCTCTATACTTTTTGGGCTATTTTCAAAACGTAAATTCTACTCCATAGTTTACCGTCAAACATAGTCTAATCAATGGTTTGCAGCCCTTATTGACTGAAATGTATCTGTTTTTTTACAGAATTGCTGGCTATGATTTTACCTTGTATTTCTAAAGCTTGTTTATTAAGTTTGCTGTTTAAATTCTTTTATACATATTTTACAAATTTTATCTATATCATGCAAACTAACCACACTGGTGACGCTCTCACTAAATCGGAACTTAGCTTTTGCCTCTGGTGCTAAAATTTTTTTTGTATAAATTGTCCATCAAACATGAAATAGTCATTGCTTCAAAATCGTCTTGATGTATATGACGCATTTTGCGAATACAACAACCCTACAAATACTGTTGCTTTTTCTAGTGTTTCATATGGAACATATATAAGTCATTGAATGATAATGATAATGATAATCTAGTTTGCCGTTTAAATTCCTTTATACATATTTTACAAATTTTATCTATATCATGCAAACTAACCACACTGGTGACGCTCTCACTAAATCGGAACTCAGCTTTTGCCTCTGCCGCTAAAAATTTTTTTTGTATAAATTGTACATCAAACATTAAATAGTCATTGCTTCAAAATCGTCTTAATGTATATGACGCATTTTGGGAATACAACAACCCTACAAATACTTTGCCTTTTCTAGTTTTTCATATGGAACATATATAAGTCATCCAATGATAATGCTAATGATAATCTAGTTTGCCGTTTAAATTCCTTTATACATATTTTACAAATTTTATCTATATCATGCAAACTAACCACACTTTTGACGCTTTCACTAAATCGGAACTCAGCTTTTGGCCCCTCTCCCGTCTCCTCTGGTGCAAAAATTTTTTTGTATATATTGTGCATCAAACATTAAATAGTCATTGCTTCAAAATCGTCTTAATGTATATGACGCATTTTGCGACTACATCAACCCTACAAATACTGTTGCCTTTTCTAGTTTTTCATATGGAACATATAAAGTGTATAAGTCATCCCATGATAATGCTAATGATAATCTAGTTTGCTGTTTAAATTCCTTTATACATATTTTACAAATTTTATCTATATCATGCAAACTAACTACACTGGTGCCGTTCTCACTAAATCGGAACTCAGCTTTTGCCTCTGGTGCTAAAATTTTTTTTGTATAAATTGTGCATCAAACATTAAATAGTCATTGCTTCAAAATCGTCTTAATGTATATGACGCATTTTGCGAATACTTCAACCCTAGAAATACTGTTGCATTTTCTAGTTTTTCATATGGAACATATAAAGTGTATAAGTCATCCAATGATAATGCTAATGATAATCTAGTTTGCTGTTTAGATTCCTTTATACATATTTTACAAATTTTATCTATATCATGCAAACTAACCACACTGGCGCCGCTCTCACTAAATCGGAACTCAGCTTTTGCCTCTGGTGCTAATTTTTTTTTGTATAAATTGTGCATCAAACATTAAATAGTCATTGCTTCAAAATCGTCTTGATGTTTATGACGCATTTTGCGAATACAACAACCCTACAAATACTGTTGCCTTTTCTAGTTTTTCATATGGAACATATAAAGTGTATAAGTCATCCAATGATAATGCTAATGATAATCTAGTTTGCTGTTTAGATTCCTTTATACATATTTTACAAATTTTATCTATATCATGCAAACTAACCACACTGGCGCCGCTCTCACTAAATCGGAACTCAGCTTTTGCCTCTGGTGCTAAAATTTTTTTTGTATAAATTGTCCATCAAACATGAAATAGTCATTGCTTCAAAATCGTCTTGATGTATATGACGCATTTTGCGAATACTTCAACCCTAGAAATACTGTTGCATTTTCTAGTTTTTCATATGGAACATATAAAGTGTATAAGTCATCCAATGATAATGCTAATGATAATCTAGTTTGCTGTTTAGATTCCTTTATACATATTTTACAAATTTTATCTATATCATGCAAACTAACCACACTGGCGCCGCTCTCACTAAATCGGAACTCAGCTTTTGCCTCTGGTGCTAAAATTTTTTTGTATAAATTGTCCATCAAACATGAAATAGTCATTGCTTCAAAATCGTCTTGATGTATATGACGCATTTTGCGAATACAACAACCCTACAAATACTGTTGCCTTTTCTAGTTTTTCATATGGAACATATAAAGTGTATAAGTCATCCCATGATAATGCTAATGATAATCTAGTTTGCTGTTTAAATTCCTTTATACATATTTTACAAATTTTATCTATATCATGCAAACTAACCACACTGGTGACACTCTCACTAAATCGGAACTCAGCTTTTACCTCTGGTGCTAAAAATTTTTTTGTATAAATTGTGCATCAAACATTAAATAGTCATTGCTTCAAAATCGTCTTAATGTATATGACGCATTTTGGGAATACAACAACCCTACAAATACTGTTGCTTTTTCTAGTGTTTCATATGGAACATATATAAGTCATTGAATGATAATGATAATGATAATCTAGTTTGCCGTTTAAATTCCTTTATACATATTTTACAAATTTTATCTATATCATGCAAACTAACCACACTGGTGATGCTCTCACTAAATCGGAACTCAGCTTTTGCCTCTGCCGCTAAAAATTTTTTTGTATAAATTGTACATCAAACATTAAATAGTCATTGCTTCAAAATCGTCTTAATGTATATGACGCATTTTGGGAATACAACAACCCTACAAATACTTTGCCTTTTCTATTTTTTCATATGGAACATATAAAGTGTATAAGTCATCCAATGATAATGCTAATGATAATCTAGTTTGCTGTTTAGATTCCTTTATACATATTTTACAAATTTTATCTATATCATGCAAACTAACTACACTGGTGCCGTTCTCACTAAATCGGAACTCAGCTTTTGCCTCTGGTGCTAAAATTTTTTTTGTATAAATTGTGCATCAAACATTAAATAGTCATTGCTTCAAAATCGTCTTAATGTATATGACGCATTTTGCGAACACATCAACCCTACAAATACTGTTGCCTTTTCTAGTTTTTCATATGGAACATATAAAGTGTATAAGTCATCCCATGATAATGCTAATGATAATCTAGTTTGCTGTTTAAATTCCTTTATACATATTTTACAAATTTTATCTATATCATGCAAACTAACCACACTGGTGACACTCTCACTAAATCGGAACTCAGCTTTTACCTCTGGTGCTAAAAATTTTTTTTGTATAAATTGTGCATCAAACATTAAATAGTCATTGCTTCAAAATCGTATTAATGTATATGACGCATTTTGCGAATACAACAACCCTACAAATACTGTTGCTTTTTCTAGTGTTTCATATGGAACATATATAAGTCATTGAATGATAATGATAATGATAATCTAGTTTGCCGTTTAAATTCCTTTATACATATTTTACAAATTTTATCTATATCGTGCAAACTAACCACACTGGCGCCGCTCTCACTAAATCGGAACTCAGCTTTTGCCTCTGGTGCTAAAATTTTTTTTGTATAAATTGTGCATCAAACATTAAATAGTCATTGCTTCAAAATCGTCTTAATGTATATGACGCATTTTGGGAATACAACAACCCTACAAATACTTTGCCTTTTCTAGTTTTTCATATGGAACATATATAAGTCATCCAATGATAATGCTAATGATAATCTAGTTTGCCGTTTAAATTCCTTTATACATATTTTACAAATTTTATCTATATCATGCAAACTAACCACACTTTTGACGCTCTCACTAAATCGGAACTCAGCTTTTGCCTCTGGTGCAAAAATTTTTTTGTATATATTGTGCATCAAACATTAAATAGTCATTGCTTCAAAATCGTCTTAATGTATATGACGCATTTTGCGACTACATCAACCCTACAAATACTGTTGCCTTTTCTATTTTTTCATATGGAACATATAAAGTGTATAAGTCATCCAATGATAATGCTAATGATAATCTAGTTTGCTGTTTAGATTCCTTTATACATATTTTACAAATTTTATCTATATCATGCAAACTAACTACACTGGTGCCGTTCTCACTAAATCGGAACTCAGCTTTTGCCTCTGGTGCTAAAATTTTTTTTGTATAAATTGTGCATCAAACATTAAATAGTCATTGCTTCAAAATCGTCTTAATGTATATGACGCATTTTGCGAACACATCAACCCTACAAATACTGTTGCCTTTTCTAGTTTTTCATATGGAACATATAAAGTGTATAAGTCATCCAATGATAATGCTAATGATAATCTAGTTTGCTGTTTAGATTCCTTTATACATATTTTACAAATTTTATCTATATCATGCAAACTAACCACACTGGCGCCGCTCTCACTAAATCGGAACTCAGCTTTTGCCTCTGGTGCTAAAATTTTTTTGTATAAATTGTGCATCAGACATTAAATAGTCATTGCTTCAAAATCGTCTTAATGTATATGACGCATTTTGGGAATACAACAACCCTACAAATACTGTTGCTTTTTCTAGTGTTTCATATGGAACAGATATAAGTCATTGAATGATAATGATAATGATAATCTAGTTTGCCGTTTAAATTCCTTTATACATATTTTACAAATTTTATCTATATCATGCAAACTAACCACACTGGTGACGCTCTCACTAAATCGGAACTCAGCTTTTGCCTCTGCCGCTAAAAATTTTTTTGTATAAATTGTACATCAAACATTAAATAGTCATTGCTTCAAAATCGTCTTAATGTATATGACGCATTTTGGGAATACAACAACCCTACAAATACTTTGCCTTTTCTAGTTTTTCATATGGAACATATATAAGTCATCCAATGATAATGCTAATGATAATCTAGTTTGCCGTTTAAATTCCTTTATACATATTTTACAAATTTTATCTATATCATGCAAACTAACCACACTGGTGACGCTCTCACTAAATCGGAACTCAGCTTTTGCCTCTGCCGCTAAAAATTTTTTTTGTATAAATTGTACATCAAACATTAAATAGTCATTGCTTCAAAATCGTCTTAATGTATATGACGCATTTTGCGACTACATCAACCCTACAAATACTGTTGCCTTTTCTAGTTTTTCATATGGAACATATAAAGTGTATAAGTCATCCAATGATAATCTAGTTTGCTGTTTAAATTCCTTTATAGATATTTTACAAATTTTATCTATATCATGCAAACTAACCACACTGGTTCCGCTCTCACTAAATGGGAACTTAGCTATTGCCTCTGGTGCTAAAATTTTTTTTGTATCAATTGTATCAAACATTAAATAGTCATTGCTACAAAATCGTCTTAATGTATATGACGCATTTTGCGAATACATCAATCCTACAAATACTGTTGCCTTTTCTAGTTTTTCATATGGAACATATATTATAAGTCATCGAATGATAATGATAATGATAATTACTAGTTTGCCGTTTAATTATTCCTTTATACATATTTTACAAATTTTATCTATATCATGCAAACTAACCACAATGGTGCCGCTCTCACTAAATCGGAACTCAGCTTTTGCCTCTGGTGCTAAAAAATTTTTTTGTATAAATTGTGCATCAAACATTAAATAGTCATTGCTTCAAAATCGTCTTAATGTATATGACGCATTTTGCGAATACATCAAACCTACAAATACTGTTGCCTTTTCTAGTTTTTCATATGGAACATATATTATCTATGATAATCTAGTTTGCGTTTAAATCCTTTATACATTTTTACAAATTTTATCTATATCATGCAAACTAACCACAATGGTGCCGCTCTCACTAAATCGGAACTCAGCTTTTGCCTGTGGTGCTAAAAAATTTTTTTGTATAAATTGTGCATCAAACATTAAATAGTCATTGCTTCAAAATCGTCTTAATGTATATGACGCATTTTGCGAATACATCAACCCTACAAATATTGTTGCTTTTTCTAGTTTTTCATATGGAACATATAAAGTGTAGAAGTCATCCAATGATAAGGCTAATGATAATCTAATACCTTTTATTAAATATAATTGTTTTTCCATTCATTTCATTAGTACAGAAATAAGTATTGGACCTTCAAACTTAGAGTATAAATTTCTCTTTGGTTGGCTTAATTTAGGCCACAATTATTTAAAACCTGTAGTTCTAATATAAGCATATATCTGACACAAGTAAACACAGTTGAGTCTTATTTGTCTCAAAACAGACGAATCAATTTTGCCAGCCCTTGGTAATGTAATATATTAAATTCAATTAATGGGTTGGATTCGATTGATATTGTTTTGCATTGATTTAAATTTATTGTTCAAGTATCCATTCCCGTCTCGTCACTAAAAGTCATGCTTTCGGTATTTTGATTTCATGTATTTCAGTCCGGTTTGAGTTGATAAGCTCGCTGGGTTGAGCTGTTTATGAACGCTCATATGTGCAACAAGTTCTATATTTCTAAATCAGATAAATTAATGCAAGTGCTGTTATTATGCAAGCCAATATAACGATAGTAATAAAACATCTGCAGATCAAGATATCAAACTGCTAACCAAATCTGTTACTTACAACTTAGAGCTATCCGTCGAATGATATAGCCTTCGGTAGATTCATGTACATCAATAATTTTACCTACATCTTGTCCAGTACTACAGATCAAGTTATCAAACCGTTAACCAAGTCTGTTACAACATAAGCTATCCATCCAATGATATAGCCTGCGGGAGATTCATGTACATTAATAATTTTTCTACATCTTGTCCAGTACTCGTAGAACATTGTAACATTGTAAAATATAGTACGCCTGGATGTTTAATTGCTCGGTCTGTTCTCGCTAAAGGCAATCAAAGACGACACAATGCGATATTTATCGGCAGACGCTTCCTGGAACAGTAGTTTAGAATATGCGGGCTTCCAATCAGAAATGAACTCTGGAGTAAAGCTTGTAAATGGGGGTCATTTGTGACTCCAAATCAATCAGATCCAATGAAGTTTATGTTACATGTGTTCGATGACTAATGTCATTTTCAGTGTTCGAAGTCACTTTATCACAAATCATTTTCTGATTTGTGATAATTTTGCTCATGAAACCGAATTATGTCGGTAGTAAAGTTTATAGTTCGTGGCAGTAGGAACGAAATTTGATTATTTACTTTAGAATGTGTTACGAATTTTGAGGTGCTTTAGCTTAGATGCATAGTTAAACACTGAAAAATTGTATTGTCTTGTAGAAAATTTCTGTGAAAAGATTTATTATCAAGTTGCAAGAATTCTATGTGATTGTATAGTATGGTCAATTTTCAGAAGTTATTGCCTGTTTGTGCGCAGATCAGACCAAACTGTTGCAAATCTTTTAGTTTCTACTTGGATTAGTTTAGTTTCAACGTAGACAACATTAAAATTTATTGGATAAACGTTTTTGGTACATAAAAGTGCAGGAGTTACGATGTTGTTTGGTAGATGGAATATGAATATTGAAACACATGTATTGACAAATTTAGTACGCAAACTTTCTCCTGCAATATAGATGCTATCAAAGGCTTTACACCATGTATTTAAGTAAGTTCTTTATCAATATAAATAAATGCTCCTTTAACATCGTATATTAACAGAGCTAAGTGTGAAGATTTATATTCGTATTGACAGAAACTACAGTTAATCCTTTCATGCCTTCTGGGTCTAAATGGACCTAACGCACATTGCGAATCGTTATGTTTAATGAGTTGGTCGTATGTCGTACCTTTGAACGTCCGTTGTTATTCGCTGACGTCGCGAGATTCCTTAAGGAACCGGGCTACAGCTCTCAAATAGCTCAGCGGTTTGCGTACATATGTTTCACCCGTACTTCTCGGGATCGAAACCTGGCGCAGGCTTGAGTTTGTCAAACATTGTACGATACACAAATTCATTCCAGCATGAAATGTTTAATTAAAAATTAACCTATCGCATAACTAAGCAATGTATTCCAAACTTAGGTTGTTTATAGAATACGATGAATTATTGTTAACGTTGCAAGTAGCAATGTCTACTAAATTTGTAGAAATTAATTATCGATCAACTGTAGGTTAAGTTCCATGCTGTAAAATGCTGTTTGTAGCTGCACATTCTTGTTGGTTTGAAGCTTGTTGTGGTGCTATTCTCTGTTTTCTAGTCGTAGAAGTTCACAGTAAGGTAGCATTTGGATCCGACTTAAGTTTAGTTTCGTGTTCCTTTTTGCTCGTACATAGAACATCCATAATATAGGCGCGTGTTGAAAGTACTACTTGTTGTTTAAGCTTGTGTAATCGATTTCTTATGAAGAATATTGCTGGTTAAAGGTATTTCCATATAGTTGAGCCTTCGTTATCGCCGAGATAGGTTGAAACGAAAATGTTGAATTTTCAAACAACAGGCACCAGAAGCCTTGAGTCTTAATTTATTCTTAGGTATTGTAAAAGAGTGCTTTGTGGTATTTATAATTTCAAATTTTAAGTTTGCGTTAATATCAATTCTAAATTACTAATAATGGAAACATTACTATTACAAACCATATAACACAGCATAAATAGTTATACTGCAATAAATATCAAAGCAATGAACAGGGAGCAACGCGAGCGAATTTGGCTAAATATGGTTGCATTTTGCGATAATATGACAACGACAGAGCTGGCTCCACGATTGATACAACGAAATATACTCACATTGTCTGAAGTCGAGAAAATACGAGTGAGTTTGTATTGATAACCAAAACTTAATTTCGTTTCGCTAAAAATTGGTTAAATGTTAGTGATAATATGACAACGACTGCGTTGGTTTCCCGACAGATACAACGAAACATTGTGACCGTGTCTGAAGTCGAACAAATTCGAGTGAGTTTGCATTTGATAACCAAAACTTAATTTCGTTTAGCTAAAAAATTGGTTAAATGTTAGTGACAATATGACAACGACTGCGTTGGTTTCCCGACAGATACAACGAAACATTGTGACCGTGTCTGAAGTCGAACAAATTCGAGTGAGTTTGCATTTGATAACCAAAACTTAATTTCTTTTAGATAAAAATTGGTTAAATGTTAGTAACAATATGACAACGACTGCGTTGGTTTCCCGACAGATACAACGAAACATTGTGACCGTGTCTGAAGTCGAACAAATTCGAGTGAGTTTGCATTTGATAACCAAAACTTAATTTCGTTTAGCTAAAAAAATTGGTTAAATGTTAGTGATAATATGACAACGACTGCGTTGGTTTCCCGACAGATACAACGAAACATTGTGACCGTGTCTGAAGTCGAATAAATTCGAGTGAGTTTGCATTTGATAACCAAAACTTAATTTCGTATAGCTAAAAAATTGGTTAAATGTTAGTGATAATATGACAACGACTGCGTTGGATTCCCGACAGATACAACGAAACATTGTGACCGTGTCTGAAGTAGAACCAATTCAAGTAAGCTTGGAAATAGATAAAAAACTTTAAAATTAAATTATGAAAGTTAAGTTAGAATTATTTACTTGTCATGTAGAGAAATATTTGGGCTGTCACTTTCTGGATTATTTTGGCATCAATAACTCAAAGTTGCAACGTACGATTGTATCGCGCGATAGCTCAAATGAAAGCTAGAAACCTATACTTAGGCGCTTTAGTTAGGACCGAAAATCGGTACCATCTCTTTCGCCCCGTAAATGCCAGATCAGATCAGAAAGTAGATAGGATCCGACCGCGGTTCGACAAATAGGTTTACATTTTTAGTCAAAAGCAACTCATTTTGTAGAGCAACTGAGACACAATACGACTACATACAAAAGTACCCTTGGGTCAAGGATTAGAGTCGAAAGATGTTTATAACAGTGCCCATGAAACACAAAAGGGTTCTGTATCTATGAACAAAATAAAGATATACAGTTAATGCTGAATCCGTTTTGTAGAGCGATTAAAGCTCTATGTATCCGCGATATTACTACCTATTCTGCACGTTATAAAATTTTGTGTTTTAAAATGGGCCCATGAAATCAAAAATTCATGACAACGGCCGTATATCTATAACGAACGAAAAAACGTCATTTTTAATCTTTTATGTATATGCATATGATCTGTTATGAGTGTGATTACCTACGTAACAGGATTAAGTAAAATGGGTTTTAAAATGGCCAACAAGAACCGAAATGCACTTAAACGACCATATTATCGTTAACCAATAAATATATATACAGATGATATTGGGCTCATTTTCTAGATCGAGTGAAGCTCTATAAGGTAGCATATACGATAGCATATAGGTGTCGTTAGCTTCCTATATTGCACCATTAGGTTAACCGTGCTTCAAAATGATCAATGAGACCCAAAGTACACAAAGGCAGCCTTATCTCAATAAGTAATGAAATTATGGCGGAGTTGCTCGGATTTGCGGAGCCAGTTATGCTTTGTGTAGCTTCATATGAGTCTTTATTACTGTGGGTACCTGGGCTATAGAATTAGGCAAAAATTGGTTTTGTAATAGGGCCATGAGATACGAAATGCACGAAAACGATCATATTTAATTAACCAAAATTAAACAATGACATTGGGCTCATTTTGCAGAGCGTGAAGTTGCTTCTATGACCCGTCATGGCTACGGATGTACTTTAAGGCGCAATTAAGGTATTAAAGTACCTCAATTCTGTCGTACATTAAGGTAAAATGGTTTTTAAACTTGGGCAATTGGACACGAAATGCACGTGAACTGATATATCTTTTTAACGAATAAAAATGTATTTTTGGTGTTGAGCTTATTTTGTAGAGCGATTTAATATTTATGTAACTACATATAAAGCATAATATCGAAAACAAGTTAAATTCATATTATATGTGCTATCAGAATTTAAACAGACTCGACCGCAAAGAGTTCCTAGCTTAATTTTTCTAAATATGGCTGCATTTTATGATAATGTGATGACTCCAAAAATAATGCAACGACATGTTTTAACAGCGTTTAAAGTCGACAAATAGCCATCAGTTTGAAAATTGATAATCACAATTTAACTGAATTTAACTTCTGTTGCAAAATATTAATCAAACAAATCTAATTAAAAATATTTATCTTGTATACTACTATATTAAATAACTTGAGCCAATCCGCATGGTATAGGGTACCTCGCCCTAAAACAGCTGCAAAATTAGGTAAAAAATCTACTTAAAGTAATGCCCCAATTTCAACTAAATTTTCGTTGTCAACGGATATAAAAATATTTCTTATATTTCGGACTTTTATTATGTGTCGTAACTCGCTCTCGCTTCAGAGGCTCTACGATATTGCGAAGCGTCCAAGTACTCAGAGCCACTTTCATTATGAAAACGATTTTTACATCACTGTTTTCTGTTATTGCTGCCTTAACGTCCTGTTATTAGAAAAGTGTACAAATTTTAGTATTTAAACTGAATTTTCCGCAGGAGAAATTTAGTTTAGGAATATCGTTTATACGGTTAACCGTTCAGGCTGTAAACAATAACTAGTTCTAAAGCAATATGTAAAATTTTAATGTTGAACATTCAAACAAAATCTGTTTATTTCTTGTGACGATACAGTCAACTACAGCAACTTTTAGTCTAGTTTTTGGCTACAGAAATGTATTGCTGTCTGTATTTTGTGGCAAAATTTTGGTCTTTGCTAAAGGTTAACTCTTTATATGTCCACGATATAGGTTACACATACACCGTGGACATATGATTCTCCTACCGGCCGTCGGCTCAACCGCCGTGCGACAGGAAACGGAGCACTGACTGCCAATAAGCTTCTCTTACTACGATACGAAATTAAAATTCGTAAAAACTTCTTCAACATTTATTCGAAAATCCGATCGATTTACATATAAAGATTTGACACGGCGTACGATGCAACAGCTAAAGTTTCGAATCCTACGCCTAGGTGAACTATAAAACAAGACTCTAACATATTGATTGATGGGCACCGGCCGGCTTTGAAGCTTATCATAAAACATCGACACATATTAGTTTAGTAATATACATGTATGTTAGGTTAGGTATATGCTTAACTCTGACAAGATAGCACTAGACGGTACAAAATCCTTGCATGTTGATCATAGACGACTATACAGGGTGTTTCAGAAGTAACTACCCACTGTTTGATGCTAACTATCGGTTGACTGGGCAGAGGTAGCTTGCCAGTTTTTCGTATAATTATAGACAAGTATAGATAATTATAGGTAAGTTAAGCTCCTTGTAAAGGCGCCAAACGGAAGTATGAGGAATACCCAGCTGGAGGAAAGCTCTTCGAGTTGACTTCTGGGGCTCCTGAATACCGCAGCGCTTAATGTAGCTTTCTGGTCCCCACTTGTGGCAGAGTTTGGACGACCCGGCATCAGCCGTTCCGCTACACTGCCAGTGTCCTCGAATCGGGAAATAATATCAGCCATCGTCTTGAGAGTAGGTGAGTCGAAATGATTTTTCCACTGGCGTGAGACTTCGACATAATTTCCGCATTTATAGTAAAGTTTTACAACACAGATTTTTTCAGGCAGAGATCGTCGTGGGGAATCCATGGTATAAACAGTATATATTTATAATAACCCGAAATATTAAAAACAGCGATAAACAACCATTGCGAAATATTACACCAGAAGATATTGATTGACAAAGTGTGGGTAGTTACTTCTGAAACACCCTGTATTTATATTATAGGCGATTACAATAATTTGCATATATCATACATGCTGTCGCTTCGCGGTCACTTCTGAGGAGTTAGCCGGGGTCGACGGAGAGGGGGATTGGGGTTGTTCCAGAAGGTGGGTAGAAATCCTTCGAGGAGGTCCTCCATAGGTGGTGGTTAAAAATGTGACGGCCTCTTTCTCCATTGCCAATTTTCACCTTATTATTGCCTGTTGTTGCTGAAATTTGCATGGCGCCTTGGGCACACCGGGGGCGGGGCGAAGGGCGGGTAAGGTCTTCAGGGAGCGGACCAGGGCATAGGCGGGGCTGAAAGTCCGAGGCCCCAGGACAAAGTCCCCTTGAACCTCTGGCTCGGCATGTATGATATAACAAAAAGTTTCAGTAGCGTGGTTTAATAGATCTGCTATGAACCTATACAACTGTAAACCTTTAGACAACGGCCAGCCCTGCGATGGTTCATAACTGCTTACCAGTGGGTTTCGCGACCGTCAACGGCAGAAAATTGCTACGGGCCTACAAAGTCCTCAAGATAGTGAACATGAATTGAGGGGATCTAACCTTCAAGGAGTACCCCTATACCCCTTTGAACATTATGGCTCTAACT